>ML288686.1:32746-73468 GCA_005239495.1 Nicotiana undulata
ATATATATATATATATATATGGGGTCGTCGATGTATTCAGCCATTTTCTCCGAGAAGTACTTTAATACGCTATCAATTGAAGAAAAAGCAAAAAAAGAAGTTTACTTGAGGAAAGAAGATCAAGTAATATGCAACAACTCTGTTCTTCAAGAAAAAGGATCTGCAGCCTAAAGCGGCTTTCACTTCAGCGACATGCTTTATTAAGTGAAAGTTCCAAATTTGATGAATTCCATGTGCTAGAAGTGAACAATGCAAATGATACTACAGAAGTCATCAATAATCACTCCTCCAAAAACTGAGACTTGTAGATATCAGCTCCAGTGGTTGCTGCAGTTTTTGGGAAAAACCTTATGGAGAAAGAATATGGCATGGCTGGAATAAGGTATTCGTCATGAACACAAGGGGACCAGCTATCGTCTCCTCCCAGACCCATGTGCCGATGGTCAAGATGCACCTGAGATGCAGAAAATCAATGTCAAAATCCTAATACATAATTTCAAGATTAATCTGATACGGCAGCACAATGTTTTCATAATAGAAAAATACTCGAATCATATTTCAGCATTTGATTGGATATACAAGTCAATGGCATGTATAGTAGCGTAGGGTGGAGGGTGCAGCATGGAGTATGCTGTTAGGTGAATGAAAATAATGTTTACAAGTTGGTGAGAGAAAGCAACATGGGGTAATGAGAGTTGTAATACAAATACATTCATTTTTTTTCTTTTTCCTTCATTATGATTATAAATGTGTCGTCCTATTAATGCGCAACTTAATTCCAAATGCATCCTTCAACAAAAGAGGTACGGTTTACTCCGCTTATATAGTTTGCTCCTCGACTAGTAAACCAAAAGCCTCAAGTAAATTGTTTAAGAGGCAAAAATAACCAGTGAAAGCTCAGATGAAGTGTACAAGAAAGTTAAAGTTGGAATGCAACAAAGCGTGCATAAGTCAGGAAATGAAGTACCTCGATGTTTTCACTTTTCTTGAGGTCCTCATTATGTGTAGTTCTCTCAAGCTCAGCGGTGCTGTAGTAGCTTGCATTCATTTGCATGGTTGGAGGGTCTCCATGCATGGAAGCATAAAGTCCCTCTCCATCTTTGTTTTCAAATGTCACCCATCTAACATCTGCTCTGCCTGAGCATTCCCCGGGAACAACATATGGCACATGCATTTCGCCAACGGTTTGCTCATAAATACTTAAATGAGCAGCAGATTTCCGGTCTGGGTAACATTCAAATGGCCCCCTTCCATACCATTTAACCTGGTCTATAGTTGAATCCAACTGAAATTCAACCCCGACACGTGGCAAAGGTGGAAGATAAGGACAGGGCTTTACATTGCACTCTAGCACAACATCTCCTGAACCATATATCAAATACGTCATGTCAACCTCAAAGAGAACACTGGAAGTTGCTGCATTTGAAGGAGTTTGCTCCTCTGCTTTTGCTATGCCATGATAAGTAGCTGATATTTTCACTTCGTGACCGTTCATACTTTCAACGGAGCAACTTTTGTTCACAAAGATTACCTTGTCAAGATTAGCAGCCTTCCACCTAGATAAATAACTCAGAGACCCTCCCCCGTTGTCATTATCTGTTGGTGCTCTCCAAAAGCAGGGATAGATGCCTTTATTCATTACTGAAACTCCTTTAACCTGCAATCATTTGGGGATGGGTTATTTCCACATATGATCATGTACAACCCTAGCTTTGGTTGTGACTCAAGGTCCAGTTCTTTAAATAATCAAAACCATATAGTCATTACCAATGCTCAATTTATTGAAGCACAAAGTATTTACCTTCCAGCCCTCTATACCACCAGTTCGTTTGTTGAATTTCAGCTCCCAGCAGTTGTTCTGGCCAACCTTTATCATGTCATCAAGAACTTCACCAAGTAAAGTCGCATCGGTGCTTTTAATGGTCTAAGAAAATAACAGTTCTTAAAATTGTCAGTGAAGTCTGAGATACTAGACTACCAGACTCAAGAAGAAATGTAAATTAAGAGCGACGTACACGAGGGACAACTCTCCTTCTGTTAGGCAACAGAACTTGTGTGGACGAAATGAGGTGACCATTATTAGCCCACCGAGTAGAGTGCAAAAGCTTTGCTGTAATTGTTAAACAAATTTCTGCTGCAGAAGATGAAGTCCATGCAGAAAACCATGGGCCAGATTCCCATTTTGTTTCATGGCTTCTCTGGGGTTCAATGACAGGTAGAGGGAGGATCCCAGAGCCGAGTTCACACCCATCGCCATGAAGTACCCAGTTAAACTCCAACGCTTGTGTAGTATCAAAGAAATGCATGTTTGTTATCTGCACAGAAAAGACTATTTATTGTGTAAAAGATATTGATGTAAGTGAACAGAAAATTTAAGTGGTATACAACATTACCTTAACAATGCCTTCTTTAAATGAGACCTTGATTGGCTGGTAAAGAAACTTAACCTCTGACAGCAAAAATGTTAAACAGTTAGACATGTTCAAGTTTAGCAAGCACCAGTACTTTTGTGAAATTCAGGTTACATCGTCCAACGCAGATCAAATGCTCAGGCATGTTTGTACATAGTGCCCAATTGTTCCCTCCTTCGCCCTCCCAGACACAACGGGAAAAACTTGCAAGACTCCCAACACGTTAAAAGCTTTACCCCTAAAAGTACGTAAGAGAATACACAACTGAAACAACTATGAGAATGCACGGGAGAAAAATCTATTTCTTAACAATGATACAATGAGCCCTATATATAATATATATTATACCCCTACTACATATGGGAGTAGGACTATTTACACATAACTATCTAACAATCCCCCTCAAGCCGGTGCATACAAATCATATGTACCGAGCTTGTGACATATGTAACGAATGCGAGGACTAGTGAGGGACTTTGTGAAAATAACTGCAAGTTGATCATACAACATACAAGGCCACTAGACTCCTCCTGAGCAACAAAACCAGGTAGTTGCTGATAAACAGAAGTTGGCCGAAAAGTCGCCGGAAAAATTTGAAAATAGTGAGACTAAGCCGAATTCCACACTACAAAATAGGTTCTAAAACACCACCAGAAAATAGAAACTTTTTGAAAATTACTGTTCACGCCGGAAATCGGTGTTCACACCGGAAAAAGTGCATTGTTCACGCCGAAAAAAACAAAAGTTGTCAGAATTTGATGTAATTTATATGGGTAGGCTCGGAATCACAGGATGAGTAAGTTGTCCTGAAGAAGTTTTGTCAAAAAGTGGCCGCAATGGCTCACACCCTAGTTCTGGCGGCGCGTGGAGGCACGCAAGTGACTTTGTGCCGGAGCGATTGACTAGGGTTTTGTCAGCAGACTTTTCCGAACAAGATGGTAATATTGCTTTTCGCACAACACTTACGGATGAGGAAATAACTCAAATCAATCTTGAGTCGTCAACCGGAAAGACACACGGTGACTGACTTTTCTGTTCCAATGCGACTGAGATTTTTGGGGTTTGATCGCACAGGTTTCGGATTTGATGGTGGTACTGGTATATACACAGTATCATTGTAGCAGTGATGAACCTCGGGAACAAGACGAAGTTGCCGGAAAATTGCACGGCGATGAAATCTTTCTTCCCGGATATCGCTGGAATGACGCACAACAATAATTTTCTCACTGAAGCTCTGATACCATGTGAGAATGCACGGGAGAAAAATCTATTTCTTAACAATGATACAATGAGCCCTATATATAATACATATTGTACTCCTAATACATATGAGACTAGGACATATTCTACTCCTATTACATATGAGACTAAGACATATTATACTTCTACTATATATGGGACTAGGACTATTTACACATAACTATCTAACAACAACAATAACTTATTCAACATTGCTTAATGTTCCATATTCATTCTACACTTACTGGAAAAAAAAGGTTAGTTAATGTGACTTATTGCTATTAGTCTTGTAAATATTTTTGTAAGACAAGGGGAAAAAACAAATTATTAAACAACAGAATTGTCGACTCACCATGTAATGCAGGATGAGGACTTCGATCAGGCCATACAATGCCATTTAGGCAGAAGTTTAAATCGTTAGGAATGTCCCCAAAATCACCTCCATATGCCCAGCGCATTTTTCCACGTGGACCTTCCTTTAATAATCCCTATTGGAAGTGCCAAATGATAGTGTTCAGTTAAAAAGGAAGCACAACTGAAATAAAGAAAGATATAACATCTCCACAACTACTACTTTTACTTTCCGTGCAGGAGTTGAAGCTTTCAGCAACTGCGTAGGCTTCAAAATGTCACGCAACAATTATGCGGACAAATGGTTTTAGTGTGGTTCTCCGTGTGACAATGTTGCAAATAGCAACGACATGCCTTTCACATCAAAAGTTACCTTGCAGCACAGAATGCTAGATCCAAATCAAAAAACTTGTGTCTTCTAAACAGGATTTAAGTATTATATGAACCAATTCTGCTTTTTGCAATATACACGTAGGCTAGAGGGACACCCACACCTTTTTCATCTAATTAGAGCAGGCATTAGTCGTAGTATTTGAATTGACATTCAACTATCTATCTTGATAGGAATCTATCTTACATGCGGTTTACATGTCGAAAATGTCTTAGGTCAATAAACATACATTTGTGTTTAACTCAAAGGACCAGCTTGAAGCCATAGAAACAGGGTAACAATAATGTTATGGGAAACCAACAAACTAGGGAAGATGTCGAGGGAAACAACTGCAATGCAAAATTATTTTAGTGACTGCATTAACTCCTCCAGGCAGTCAATATTGTTAAAATATGTCCAAAGTTACAGGACCAATCCTAAATCATGAACAAACCTGATCAGCCCAATCCCATATAAAGCCTCCTTGCAGACCAAAGGTACTATCTATTGCTTCCCAGTATTTATGGAGATTCCCATTGCTGTTTCCCATTGCATGTGAATATCTGAACAGTTTTACACCAACATTTTTCAAAGTAAATTAATTGCATACTTTTTAAAATTAAGGCGCAGTGAAATTGACCAAGAAAAAAGATATGGATAATGGAAGACCATACTCGCATAATATCAAAGGCCGTTGTTCAGTTGGATCTTTTGCTATTTCAACTATTTTGGACACACGTGCATACATGGGGCACACAATATCTGTTGAAGATGTCCTCGCTCCACCACCTTCATAGTGCACCAGTCTCGACGTATCTTTTTCTCGTACCCAACCTGGAAAGAGTCTCTAACTTGGTTGGTGAACATGACCAACTAAGGAGGGGGTTTAGTTACAAAGCTTGCATAGACGGATCCAAAAGCTAGCTTGTTTTATAACTTGACACATCAGGAAACAAGTGTGTTAATGTCTTTTGACCACCTAGATGATCCACTATAACATAAATATCACATGCAGGATAATAAAGTATATTACGCACTTAGCCTCTGATCCTTGATTTTTACTTTCTTCAATTGAGCATCCAAAACATAATCCAAAACAGAATACCTGGAGTGCAAGTTCGGTGACGAGAATCATAATACGGACGTGGTAGTGTCGCTTGACAACCTAGTTTTCCCCGAGACAGGAAGTTTCAAATACGTAAGATCAATAATCCAAGAAATGGGGAGATTGACGAGGACGTCACACACCGTATTGGAGCGGGGTGGATGACATTAGGACTCGCATCCGGTGTTTTTTTATAAGAATGTGCCGCCTAGACTTAAAGGTAAGTTCTATAAAGAGGTAGTTAGACCGACTATGTTATATGGGGCAGAGTATTGGCCAGTTAAGAACTCCCATATCCAAAAGATGAAAATGGCAGAGATGAGGATGTTGAGATGGATGTGCGGACATACCAGGAGAGATAAGATTAGGAATGAAGTTATTCGGGACAAGACGAGAGTGGTCCCCGTGGAGGACAAAATGCGTGAAGTGAGGTTAAGATGGTACGGGCATGTGAAGAGGAGAGACATTGATGCCCCTGTGAGAAGATGTGAGAGATTGGCCGTGGTGGGCATGAGGAGAGGTAGAAGGAGGCCTAAGAAGTATTGGGGATGAGGTAATTAAGCACGACATGACCTAGATAGGAGGGTGTGGAGGTCGAGGATTAGGGTAAAAGATTAGGGGGTAGTTGAGTGTATTCCTTTGTCATCCCAGTGGCAGTAGTATAGTCTTGTATTCTTTTTTCTTTTTTCGTAGAGTTATATTTACATCTGTTATTTCTTTCGCTTCAGTAATTTTACGATATCGTTGTTGTTACTGCTTATAGCTACTGCTTCTTTTCATTTTTTCCTTGAGCTGAAGGTCTTTGGAAATAGCCTCTCTACCTCCCACAAGATAGGGGTAAGGTCTGCATACACACTATCCTCCCCATATCCCAGTTATAGGATTATACTGGGTACGTTGTTGTTGTCGTCAATTGAGCATCCTCCTGACTTGGTTCTCTAAGGGGTATTTACAAACATCAATCAGTAATTTTAGTCATTCAGATATTTGTACTGTTCTGATCATTAAACTATAACCAAATCTACCTAGCAATTATAGGTGCAACCAATATATCAAACATGCCTTAGGAATGTTAGCGAAGTATATTAAAAGTGGTCCCTTCAGGGATGGTTCTGTGGCTAAATTAATGTTCCTCTATAAGTAAGAGACAAATTAATTCTCCTATAGCCCAAATGGGGGGAGGAGCCTCCATTAATTCCACATCGCTGAAGCCAGCTCAAAAGAAAACGGCTCTTTTATCTCTCTCTCTCTGTCTCATCGCTTTCTCCCCTCCCCTTACGCTTTCTAGCCTTACCGTCGACAGGACCACCGGCGCCGGAACTCAGGTAAGCAGCTCCTCTCTTTCTATCTTCTCTCTCTCCCCCCCTCTCCTCCCTCCTCTCCCCTCCCCCTCTCTCCTCTCTCCCCTCCACCCCTGCCCGCATATCCCCTTGGGTCTCCGCCGGTAATCTGGCCGCCGAACCCCAGTATACACCCCTCCGGCCCTCTTCTCTGTTCCTCTCTCTCTTCCTCTCTCTTACTCCCCAAATCCCTTCCCTCTCCACCTACTGCTTTCTCCCCCAACCCAGTCCCGAAACCCAAGCAGTCCCGCCGGTAACCCCTGGCCGACGACCCCCCCACCCCTGTTGCAGTCTCCTCCATTTTTCTCGACCTCTGTGCAGACCCACCCCCTTTGGGTAGGTCGACAGCCCCCCCCCCTCCTATTTGTCTCGTGGTGGTTGTTTGTGATATTTCAGGGAAGGAGTTGCGGCGGCGGAGACAAGCGCGAGGAATACGGGCGAGAAGAGCGGAGCATCACCGGATAGTGTGCGCAAGAGTTGGCGGGAGTTGGAAGGACGTACGACAAGAGTTCCTGTGACCTCGGGTGCGGCTACTCATATCTCTAGGGTTTTTTTCCATCGGGAGTTGGTACCTCCCGCTTTCCTGTATACCTTTTCGATAAGCTAAATTTTGGGTATTTTGTTAGCATCACTTTGAGCATATTATTAGAGTTCCAGTAGGTGTTACATGTTATTTTCTTTAGTTCGGGACCTAGTTAGTGTTTTCCGTAGTCTATCGGAGGTATAGTGGCTTTGGTCGGGGGTGGTAGAGTAAGGTCATGTCCTCGGGGGGTGTCGGGGGTGAGGAGGGGGGTGGGGAGCGGGTCAGCGGATGGGAGGCAAGGTGGGTAAGGGGAAAGAGGGATCCTGTAGATTGAGGATTGGGTCGTGGAACATAGGCACGCTGACGGATAAGTCGATCGAGTTGGTGAAGATCCTCCAGAAGAGGAGGGTCAACATAGCTTGTGTCCAGGAGACTAGATGGGTAGGGTCGAAGGCGAGAAATGTAGACGGGTATAAGCTGTGGTATTCTGGGGTCGTGAGGGGTAAGAATGGAGGTGGCATCTTGGTGGATAGGGATCTTAGGGAGTCTGTGGTTGAGGTTAGGCGAGTGAATGATAGGTTGATGTTTATTAAGTTGGTGATTGGTAAGTGTACCCTCAATGACGTTAGCGCCTACGCGCCGCAAGCAGTCTTGGATGAGGAGGTTAAAAGGCGTTTCTGGGAGGGTTTGGACGAGACTGTGCGTAGCTTTCCTCCTTCTGAAAGGTTATTTATTGGAGGGGACTTTAATGGCCATATTGGGTCAGCCGCTGGTAGCTATGGCGAGGTGCATGGTGACTTTGGCCTTGGGGACAGGAACGGAGGAGGTACTTCGCTGTTAGATTTCGCTAGGGCTTTCGAGTTGGTGATTGCGAACTCGACGTTCCCGAAGAGGGAAGAGTATATGGTTACTTTCCAAAGTGCGGCGGGGAGGACTCAGATTGATTATCTTCTCCTCAGGAGGTGTGATAGAGGGTTGTACGAGGATTGCAAGGTTATCCCGGGAGAGTCCCTCACGACTCAACATAGGCTCTAGTGTTGGACGTCGGTATTTTGTTAAAAAGGAAGAGGAGGTGTGCCCGGGGACGACCGAGGATTAGATGGGGAGCTTGACTAAGGATAATGCCCAAAAGTTGGAGAAGAGGTTATCCGCCATGGGGGCTTGGAGGAGTAGTGGGGACGCGAGCTCTATGTGGTCCGCGACGGCGACCTTTGTGAGGGAGGCGGCGAGGGAGGTGCTAGGGGTATCGAAGGGTTATTCTGGCAGGCATCAAGGCGACTGGTGGTGGAATGATGTAGTCTAAGGTAAAGTGGAGGCGAAGAAGGTAGCGTATGTGAAGTTGGCAGGGAGCGCCAGTGAGGAGGAGGGGAGAGAGAACAGAGAGAGGTACAAGGTGGCGAGGAAGGAGGCGAAGCTGGCGGTCACGGAGGCCAAGAATGTGGCGTTTGGTCGTCTGTATGAGGAATTGGGGGAAAAAGGCGGGGACAAGAAGTTATTTCGGCTGGTTAAAGCGAGGGAGAGGAAGGCCCGGGACCTAGACCAAGTAAGGTGCATCAAGGACGAGGATGGTCGGGTATTGATGTGGGAGTCTCAGATTAATCAGAGATGGTAGTCGTACTTCCGAGATCTTCTCAAAGAGAAGGGGGATCGGGAAATAGAGCTGGGGTTTTGGGGCATTCAGAGAGTCTCCGAGATTTTGGGGTTTGAAGGCGCATTAGGGTGGAGGAGGTAGTGGGGACTTTGCATAAGATGAGTAGGGGTAGAGCGACCGGGCCGACGAAATTCCGGTTGAGTTCTGGAAGTTTGTGGGGAGAGCAGGACTGGAGTGGTTGACGAGGTTGTTCAATGTTATTTTTAGGACGAAGAAGATGCCGAGGGAGTGGAGATGGAGTACAGTGGTGCCGTTGCACAAGAACAACGGTGATATCAGGGTTGTAACAACTATAGGGGCATCAAGTTACTAAGTCATACTATGAAAGTCTGGGAGAGGGTGGTTGAGGCGAGGGTGAGGAGGACGATGTCGATATCCGACAACCAGTTTGGGTTCATGCCGGGTCGATCCACCACGGAAGCTATCCACCTTATTAGGAGGTTGGTGGAACAGTTCAGGGATAAGAAGAAGTATTTGCACATGGTGTTTATCGACTTAGAGAAAGCATATGACAAGGTCCCTAGGGAGGTGCTCTGGAGATGTCTTGAGGCTAAGGGCGTGCCGATCGCCTACATAAGAGCGATCAAGGACATGTATGATGGAGCTAAGACTAGCGTTAGGACTGTGGGAGGCGACTCGGAGCATTTCCCGGTTGATATGGGTTTACACCAAGGCTTCGCGCTTAGCCCATTCCTATTTGCCTTGGTGATGGATGCGCTGACACACCATATCCAAGGGGATGTGCCATGGTGTATGTTATTTGCGGATGACATAGTTCTGATTGATGAGACGAGGGTCGGTGTTAACACGAGGCTAGAGGTCTCCCTTGAGTCTAAGGGTTTCAAATTGAGCAGGTATAAGAATGAGTATCTAGAGTGCAAGTTTAGCGCTGAGGCGAGTGAGGTAGGTGGGGATGTGAGGCTTGGATCTCAGGTCATCCCCAAGAGAGATAGCTTCAAGTACCTCAGGTCGGTGATTCAGGGGGACAGGGAGATTGACGAGGACGTCACCAGTCGTATAGGGGCGGGCTGGACGAAGTGGAGGCTGGCATCTGGAGTCTTGTGTAACAAGAAAGTGCCATCGAAACTTAAAGGTAAGTTTTATAGAGCTGTGGTTAGACCGACCATGTTGTATGGGGCAGAGTGTTGGCCGGTTAAGAACTCCCACATCTAGAGGATGAAGGTAGCAGAGATGAGAATGCTTAGGTGGATGTGCGGGCACACTATGATAGATAGGGTTAGGAATGAAGATATTCGGGAGAAAGTGGGCGTGGCGCCGGTGGATGATAAGATGCGGGAAGCGAGGCTCAGATGGTTCGGGTACGTGCGGAGGAGGAGCCTTGATGCCCTGGTGAGGAGGTGTGAGCAGTTGGCGGTAGTGGGTTCGAGGAGAGGTAGAGGGCGGCCGAAAGAAGAATTTGGGAGAGGTGATTAGGCAAGACATGGCGAGACTGCAGATTTCCGAGGACATGGCCCTTGATAGGAAGGTCTGGAGGTCAAGCATCAGGGTTGTAGGATAAGGGGTAGTAGAGCTTGTCATTCTTCAGTCCTGGGGTGGGGCGGGTTTGGATAGGGTTGATCTTAGAGGACTTGAGGTCTATGCTGAGCGCACACTTCCCTTAGATACTGGCTATTGTTATTGCATGTCATTTATCTTATGGTTTTTATGCTTATGCTACTATTTTCACGATTTCTGTTGGAGTTACTAATGATTTGTCTTTTCGTGTTTATTTCCGTCCTCCTGAGCCGAGGGTCTATTGGAAACAGCCTCTCTGCCCTATCGGGGTAGGGGTAAGACCTGCGTACAGACTACCCTTCCCAGACCCCACTTTGTGGGACTTTACTGGATAGTTGTTGTTGTTGCTATAGCTCAAATGGGGAAAACTGAAGAGTGAGTAACATCTGTTTTTGAAGTTGTTCCCACACGTATATGCACAAGAAGCACTGTTCTTACATTCCTTGGAAAGCTTATTAGCACTTTACTTTTTGAAGAACAAAGGGTTCTCAAAACAGAAAATGGACAGTGAAAATAATGAAAAGGTATATACCAGAAAGTGCTGCATGATTCGGTCCATAGCTTGCCTCATTCCCTATGGACCATATTATAATAGAGGCATGATTTTTGTCCCTTTCAACCATGCCGACCACACGATCCATCATGGCAGCAGCCCAACAAGATTCCTGTGTAGGATGCTTATAATTTGGATAATCAAAAAAACCGTGTGTCTCGATATTGGCCTCATCGATCATGTACATGCCAAACAGATCACACAACTCATACCAGCGTTGATGCTGAGGATAATGGCTGTTCCTTACAGCATTAATATTGTTTTGTTTCATCAAAACCAAATCCTACAAGAAGTAACAGGATAGTATGATTTGGCTTCAACAAAAAATAGGAAGATATTAAAATGATAACCTATAAGTATTCCTGCAATTTTACAGTGAAGAGCAACATATCAAACGTTTAAACAAAAAGAAAAAAGAAAAAGGAACTAACAAACAAACCTTGACCATGCAGGACTCCAAGTTTGTCTTTCCAAGACGTGGATGGTGCTCATGCCTGTTCACTCCTCTTATTACTACTGGATGCCCATTTACTAGCAGCTGTTTTGGGGATTTTGATATTTTTCTCATACCAACTTGGCATGATTCACAATCAACCAAGTTCCCTGATGCATCTTTTAGGGTGACAACAAGAGTGTAGAGATTTGGCTGTTAGCAGATAAATGAAATGGATAAGGCATTTCTTCAAAGTTGCAGCAAGTGCATTAGAGTAAATTAAATCTATTTGAGGTCAGAGAGGACCATCTGAAATTCAGTCCTGGTAAATTGAAAGACTGAGCTCAATCCCTAGAAAGAGATGATAATAGGGTCAATTTCTGCAACTACAAGCCAAGTCTCATCCTGCCTAAGCAACATGTCAAAGCTGACTTCCTAATACAATGTTAATTTTCAAATGTGAGATTGATATAATCATGGAGAAGTCTGTACATTTCAGAATCATGGTGTACTTAAAACCCAATTTGCTAAAGGAACCTAAGAAAGAGTGAAGTTTATACACAGGGTATCAAAAGTCTTCCATCATTTCCTAGTTATAACTGGAAATACATCATGCAATCTTAACTAAAGCTTCGGAATTCAATATATGACAGGGTCATTCAAAATGTAGAAGTCGAATTTCATGATAAAGCATACAGGAGAAAGATTCCTTGCACTCTAAGCTTCCCTGCAAGGGAGTGCAGGAGAAAAATCAGATTACCAGATTATAATAAATGATTAACATTGTACTACTGCTACTAATATGTAATGGGAACATAGTATAAGTGCTAAACCCGAACCCTACTTCAAATGAGTTTTGAATGTAGCATCTGATGAGTGTTCAATAATTGCGTTTAGAAAAAAAATGCCCTATATGAAATATCAAACAAGGAAAACAGCATTGTAAAACATTATCATGGTTTGGATTTAAAGTTGAGAAAAATTACTTACTTGCTCTGCAGACCAAAGTTTAGGTGCTTGCACCTTCCCCACAAGCATGTAGCCTTTAAATCCCAAACAAGGATCAGAAGACAGTACTAACCCCAGATCAGCAATGTTAGCAGAAAGCAAATCAATATGGTCTGAGCGGCTAAGCCAATTTCCGCTGTCATAGAGTGAAGCTTCAATAGTGAAGTCGACAATGTCATTATTCTCGAAAGAACTATCAATTTTTACTTCCACCTGCATTATGGACAGAATAAGGTAAAATCAGCAAACTTATGTCACAAGCTTTCAATATTCCCTCCTTCCCATAAAAATGACATCCTAAATTTTAGTCCGTCCCGAAGACCTTGACCTATTGCCTAGAGTGACAAAAATTTCTCGTTGTAATGATTAAACCATTATAAGCTGTTGCCACTTCATATTTATTTGAATCAGAAGTGGCATTCTTTCCTATTGTACTTTTTACATTAGTAACTTTCTTAAACTTCTTCATCTAGCTCAATATAACAATACAACAACAACTCAGTATAATCCCACAAGAACAAGAACAATCTATTCAAACATTTTGCTCTTACAGTATTACAGTCCGTGCAAGTCAAAGTAGCTCTAAATATTAGGATGAAGGAAAATGGATTTTAAAACTAACGGTGTAACAATGATTTCAAATTTATGAAATAACCATTGTGATTTATATGTTAGTAAAAAGTATAAAGAACTTTTAGTGCTTTTTGATTTAATTTTTATTTTAATTTGAATAATATTGGACTGAGATAAGCTTAAATGGAGCTACATATGGACAGTGAGGATTCATATAGCTGACACCAACTTGCTCAAAAGCTCTCCTATTTCTCTCCCCCCAAACTATCCACATTAAAGCTAACGGGGCGAACTTCCACGCCTTTTGCTTTTTTCTTCTACGGAAACCGGCCCATCTATATAACATTTCCTTTACCGTGCTTGGCATCACCCATTGAACACCAAAGAGATTCATGATTGCCCTCCACAAACCCGAGGACACAGGGCAATGCAACAAAAGATGGTCATCCTTGTCATCACTTCCTATATGGACTAACTTACATTTTTCTTCTAAGTCAAAACAAAATCTTAATGTCCATACAAAAGAATCAGCCAGGAAATGAGGACCAACCGAAGTTAGTAAAACATTGGGAAATTCTTAACCTGAGATGCTAGTAAAGATTGACAAGATATATTGGCACACAAAAACAACACTTAAAGAAACACAGTAAAGCCCCAGGGCTTTGGTCTCTGGTAGAAAGAATGCAGCTTGTGGTATGTGGAGTAGGCACACGTCACGAGTTTAAAACCTCCGATAAAAGCTTGGTATTTAAGAGGGGAAAGGTAGAGGGGCATCCATTATCCACTGAGTTTTGAACCATGCGCCACTAGTCCTCGGAGATTTCTCGGTTATCCAAAAAAATAAAAATGTAAAAGTCAAAGGTTCTATCAGGCTTAACATTTATTAGCAAAAATTCAGATATCTAGGCATTTTCTCACTCAGCCACCTGCCTCTCTGCCTTCTCCGCATCTAGTAGGGTGATGATGGTTTCTAAATTCCAGCAAATTTTCCATAATTTGGTGACAAAACTGTATACATTTTGTAAGATCTATTGCACAAGTAGGACAGTGAAAAAGAAAAGGGAATATAAGAAGCCATTGGCGTTCTATGATTACCTCTACATCTGCATAAGAAAAATCTTCGGCCATGTTTGTTCTAAAGAAATAGTCAGCAATAAATGTCTGCATCAGAAAAGTTAGGTAAGAAGTCAGCAATGACCTAGCCAAAACAGAGAAATTCCAATAAAAGACAGAGAACGCTAAGAGGGAGAACAAGTCAGTCATAGTGATATAAAGAATGGCAAAAAGGAGATGAGCTGTTCTCAACCACAACATTGCATAAAGTCTTAATAAAACAAACTTCCCACGATTCCTATACACTTGCCAAAAGTGTAATGAAAAAGAGGAAAAACTGCACAGGATACACAGAGATAAATATGGTTCAAATGACTAGGACTGATTCTCAAGCTAAAAGAACTGCATCATTTCCAGATAGAGATAGCAAAACCTTCCGACACTTGACTCAAGGAGAGAAAAGTCAATCTTGACACTTCTGGGATTGCACTTTAAGCAAATGCAACATGCTATTGCTAATAAAGCATCTCATTAGTAAAATTCCTACTCCCCTTATCCCAAATTTAATATCAATATTTAACGGGTTGGTCTCATGATAAAATCCATTTTCTGAAAAGGAAACGTCTATGCATTTTTTAACTTAAGAACTATTGGGTAATCGATTCTTACTATACAACAACGACAACTATGCCTCCCGAGCAAGTTGGGGGGATCAACACTTACAGTCTTACCATAGTTAACTTCAATTTCCCATAACTTTTGCTTTCTAAAAACCAAATGGTAAGTAGCAGTCCTTTTGCTTTCTAAAAACCAAACGGTAAGTAGCAGTCATAGCATATTCACCTATTTAGTGTGCCACATTCTTGCTATAGACAAAGTCACAGCAGCTAAAACCCATCAACTGAAGACATTTAAGGGGTCGTTTGGTTTAGATACAAGTTATGAAGGAATTAGCAATGCAGTTAGTTATGCAGGGGCTGTAATGTTGGAATAATTTATTTTTTTCTTGTTGGATATTTAATTTGATCTATTACAAATTAATACATAGTGTATAATTTTAAAAAAGAAAAATTTACTTGCAAAGGAAAAGCTTGTTCACTATTATGAAGGTTAGTTTTGTCATTTTAATGTTTTAATCCATGTAGTATTTAATACCCATAGGCTTATTCCACATTCTACCCCACGTAAAGTACATAAATTTTTCATTAATTTATGTCGGTATTATGTATGAAGAAAAGAAGAAAGACAACGAGCTAACCAAACATTATATATGCTATGCTGGATTTTATACCAAGATTAACTCTCCTTAAAACACCAACCAAACAATGTACTATATTATGCTGCTTTTTATACATAGATTAACTCTCTTACAACACCAACCTAGCGGCACCTAAATTTATGTATATATTGGGACAATGATTCTTAAATTTTTCGGAGTTAAATTTTACACATTTAGAAGCTACATAAACATATTTTAAAAAAAACACATAATTTTTAAAGTTTAAACTATTCAAAAAACTTTGAATTCTTGTACTCAAAGAAACAATTGTTCTTTTATGAAGTGGAATATCATTAATTGAAAGCATCCGGTGGATGTAAAAGTTACAAATCAAAGAAATAATTGTTTGACTCCCAAATGATAATATTAACATTCTTTCCTGGATGGAGTACAAACAAAAACCAGGTCAATCAATTTCAAATCCATTTAAACATTCCGATCCAGATGCAAAGATGTAATTTTGAGTTTTCCCTTTGAATTTTGTGTTTACTTTTCTTATACTAAATTTCTAATTTCTTGTGCTCACTAACATAATCATCCATAATATTTTTTATCAATGCATACATTACTTTGCTAGCTACATTGTTTAGTTCTGCCCTCCTCTATCATATGGACTCTATGAGTGCTGAACCATTGGTACCACACACTGAAGTCCACCAAACCGAAGCGAAGCTTAGCATGAATTGCACCTAACTTCAGGGTTTAAGTGTGCCTCGAGCACGTCATAATTCAAGACTTCAAGTCACATTTGTACTCTACCATGGCTAAATCCATGCCTAGCCACAGGGGCGGAGCTACAGTAATGAGTGTGGGTTCGGGAAAAACCCAGTGGCTTTTTTCCGGACCCTATAACTTTATTGAAAATTTCACATAACCTATATAATCTTTGAACGCCGAACCCAGTAACAAGGAAGCTTTGGGTTCAGTGGTAAGGGCTCTGGGTTCTGCGGTCACCCACGTGGGTTGGACTCTCCTAAAATTCGTTGCCAACTTGTTCTTTTTAACGATGTTTTCTTTTCTTTTTTGAAAAAAAAACCACAAACCAATTAAGGAAAAGAAGAAAAGGAAAGAATCTCCAAACAAAGAAGGCCCAGTCTCCCCGGCCTTCACTTCTTTGAGAATTGACAATATCAAAATCAAAAGAAAAGCGACTGAGAGAGAGAGGGTTCTAGAAAAAATTTGGCATTGTTCAAAATCAATCTAAAGCCTCAGTTGATCACGTTTTTCTTCAAGGTCAATCCCTGATTTTTCTTGTTTGCCTTTCTTTTGTCTTTTGATTTTTACGTAGATTTTACTTTTATTTTAGAACTTTTGATTCCAAAGGTTGAATCTTATATTTGCATTATTGTGTAGTGCTTCCCCTAAAATTTTAAACCGGTCTTTTCACTTTGTGTCTCACCATTTTCATGTGAATATGATTTGTGTATTAATCGGAGGCTAGGGACCATATATTTTATTCTTTTTCATTTCTGATTTTCATAAATTTTAATAATTTATTATACATGGCCTCACAAGTTTAACGGACAAATATTAAGCAATTTAAATCTTCAAATTTTTTTATTTGTTTTATGGTGCAAGATCAAATTAAAGTGAGATATTCAACTTGTAAGGGTAGACTACAAATAGTTTTTTTTTTAAAAAGGTCGTTTTGTATAGCAATATTTGTTTAGGCCAGAAAAGGATGTGCGCATTAAGCTGGCAAGGGAACTTTGCACATCTGATAACTTTCTTCGTATATTAGCTAAAACAGAACCTTATTCATATCAATAAGGAAAAGATAAAGGAAAACAAAAAAGCATTTCTATGCATTTACTATCATATGCAGTGAACTATAAAATCAAATATGCACAAGATATGGAGACTTGTTTATTTGTTTATGTTTGATATTATACATCGCTAATGCAACGATGAAAATTGTTCTTTTTAAATGAAATTTATTAAAAATGACTTGCATTGGTAATAACTTTTTAAATGATTATTTAGTTTGAGATATAAAGAATGGAATATTTGAAACTTGAAAGTGCCTAATCCTGCAATCATTTATCGTTCTACAAAATATGACAAGTCATCGAATGCAATTGTATGATAATATTTAAATTCATATATTATGTTTAAATGGTTCGTTACTTATTGAATATATACTATTAAATATTGGTACTCGTTCCTTGTCTTGTTATTATTGTATATTAGCTTGATGTCGCGAACTTGTCTTAAAATTCAGCACCTATACACTTAAAATCTTGGCTCCGTCTCTGCCTAGCCACCATTTATTTCTACCTCTACTTCTATTCATTTTCACGTTCATCGTTCATCGTTTAAATGTCTTAACGGATAATCACTTCTATTTCTATTGCTTGTATTTATTACTTTTTCTTTGTAATATAAGCAGTAACATTCCAAAAATCCAAGATACTAGATAATCTGAACCGAAACAATTGCTTTCTCAGGAAGCCTTTTGCAGGTTTTGGCAAGGAGAGTGTTTTAACTTTTTCTGTAAGGAGAAATTTTGCCTTCACCTAGGAGGATAAAATGAGAGAGAAAAACGGAAGGTGGTGAACACAGAGAAGGTGATCAGGCTGAAGGCAAGTAAGATAAGAAGGACAAAGTAGCTGGAGGCAGTGGATGTGAGGCAAGTCTTTAGCAAAAGGGGGTACAGTTGTTTTTTCTGTATTTATATCGTTAACATTCAGAAAAACACCATGGAAGTTAGTTTTCTGATCATCTCCAGTATCCAGATTCCAAATCCAGAGAAAGACGAAATACGAAACTCATTTAAAAGGAAAAGTTCACACCTTAGGCTTTGCTAGAAGAAGCACGTCGCGGTGTATGCCCGACAACCACCAATGATCCTGATCTTCAAGGTAGGAACCATCGCTCCATCTCATCACTTGAACAGCCAGACAATTTCTTTCCTCCGACCCACATGGATGGCAAAAACCTGTGATCTCAAATTCGGCAGGGAGCCTGCTATCCTGACTGAACCATTCAATAAAAGTTACATCAATCATCCATTACAAAGATCCATGTAACTGAGACTTTCGTCTGTACTTTAGGTTCAAGCCTCTCAGTTCAGCATGAGATAACATCATAACTGTACCATGTTCGAAATCAAACGAAAACAAGTAAAAATCAAACAAAAGCAAGTAGATATCACCATAAGCTGAGAAATGAAGGAGTCGAGATATATAACATTATTGATAGCATAATGAAGAACCCCAGAAACAATCCATGTACTTGGAATGTGTTAGGAAGTCAAAGTTCAAGAGAGTGATTATCATCAAAAATACAAGAAATAAATGAATAGGGCATGCCTTTCAATATTGATAAGTTAGGTATTTTATGGTTCTTTCACATTACAATTATCACTTTCCTATGCTTAGATTCATGATAACAACAACAACAACAACAACAACAAAAAACCCAATATAATTTCACATGTGGGGTCTGGGGAGGGTAGTGTGTACGCAGTCTTACCCCTACCTTGTGGAGATAGAGAGGCTGTTTCCAATAGACCCTTGGCTCAGAGAAGCATAAGCACCACGTTAAAGAAAAGAAAAACAAGAAGCGCAACAGTGAGAAGCCATGTAAAAGCAGCACAAATAACAACCAAATAATCAGGTGACCGCAATGAAAGAAATGATTGGTAGTCTTAGAAATCTAATGCCAACAGAATACTAAAGTACGTACTAATACTACTGTCATACAGAGAAAACACTAAACTAGCTACCCTACTACCTTAATCTTCGACCTCCGCACCATCCTATCACAGGTCATGTCCTCGGTCAGCTGAAGCAGTGTCATGTCGTGCCTAATCATCTCACCCCAATTCTTCTTCGGCCTACCTCTACCTCTCCTTAGGCCTTCCAATGTTAACCTCTCACACTTCCTGACCAGAGCGTCTGTGCTCCGCTTCCTCACATGTCCAAACCATCTAAGCCTTACTTCCCACATCTTGTCCTCAATAACTTCATTCCTAATCCTATCTAACCTTGTGTGCCCGCACATCCATCTCAATATGCTCATTTCTGCCACATTCATCTTCTGGACATGGGAGCTCATGACTGACCAACACTCAGCCCCATACAACATAGTCGGCCTGACACCGCTCTGTAAAACTTACCTTTAAGTTTTGCTGGCACCTTCTTATCACACAATACACCGGAAGCAAGTCTTCATTTCATCCATCCCGCCCAATAATACGATGTGTGACATCTTCACAGATCTCTCCATCCCTGTTATAGTATAACAGACCCAAGGTACTTAAAACTTCCTCTCCTAGGGATGACTTCTGAATCCAGCCTCACCTCCCCTTCCACTTCCTAAGTCACCCCACTGAACTTACACTCCAGGTATTCTGTCTTAGTCTTACTCAACTTGAAACCTTTAAACTTCAGGGTCTGCCCCCACATCTCTAACCTCGTGTTAACGACGCATCGCGTCTCGTCAATTAATACAATATTAACTGCAAATAACATGCACCACGGCACCTCCCCTTGGATGTGACGCGTCAATACGTCCATCGCCGGGGCAAACAAAAAAGGGCAAAGAGCCGACCTTTGGTGCAACCCTGTCATGACCGGGAAGTGATCTGAGTCCCCTCCTATTGTCCTCACCCCAGTCTTAGCTCCATCATACATGTCCTTAATCGCCCTAATGTAAGCAATAGGTACACCTCTAGCCTCCAAACATACCTCCCTCGGGACTTCATCGTTGGCTTTTTCTACGTCGTTGAAAACCATATGCAAGTCAATCTTCCTCTCTTTATACTGCTCCATCAATCTCCTAACAATGTGAATGGCTTCCGTAGTCGAGCGTCCCGATATAAACCCAAACTAGTTCTCGGAAATAGACACACTCCTCCTCACCCTCAGCTCCACCACCCTCTCCCAGACTTTCATAGTATGGCTAAGCAGCTTGATACCCCGATAGTTGTTACAGTTTTGGATATCACCCTTGTACTAGTACACAGGAACCATCATACTCCACTTCCATTCATCGGGCATCTTTTTCGTCCTTAAAACAACATTAAATAATTTAGTGAGCCACTTCAAGCCCGCCCTGCCCGTACTCTTCCAAAACTCCACCAGGATTTCATCTGATCTGGTAGCTTTCCCCTGCTCATCTTACGCATAGCCCCCTCGACCTCATCAACTCTAATTCGCTTAAAGGGCAGTCCGGTGCACTAAGTTCCTGCTATGCGCGGGGTCCGGAGAAGGTCCGAACCACAAGGGTCTATCGTACGCAGCCTTACCCTACATTTCTGTAAGAGGCTATTTCCACGGCTCGAACCCGTGACCTCCTGGTCACATGGCAACAAATTTACCGGTTACGCCAAGGCTCCCCTTCCATCAACTCTAATCTGCTTACAATATCCAAAGTCACAACGACTCTCGGAGGATTCAAATTCCCCCCGCACGACTCTCCGCCTACAATATGCTTAGATCATGATCTTGGAGAATATCTAAGTGCAACTTTCCAATTATATTGAATATGGAATTCTAAAAGGGAAATGAGCTTCAAAAAGGAGGACTACCAAAGAAGAAAAGATCAACTTTACGGCCTATGCGAAGTTAAGAGTGGCTTACCTTCTACCGTGTTGATGGAACATAGTGAAAGAAAGTGAAATATTGCATTGGAAGAAGCAAAAATTCCACAAAGTATTCAGCAGCCATGATGTGGAGCATTAGAAGAACACTGAGCCGTGTGCTTGGACGATAGAAACTTCAAGTCACTTTCATATATTATAGATGTGTCACGACAAATAATGGCGAGGGACCCATCAGAAGACATAACATTTGAAGATGAATCTTGGATAGAACTGAAGCAACGCTAGAAAGGAGAGTCACGCGTTGCGTGAAGAATAAAATTGTCCGAGCTAGCAAAGGGCAATGATGTTGTTGGTGAAATATTAGTATTTGCTATAAATAGAAATTTGTACACTTGTACTAGAAGATCAGTGTTGAATCCCTTTGTCTCTTTATATGGTCTTGGGAAATCCTCACCTCATAAACTAGCTTTTGGGGTTGAGTTAGGCCCAAGGTATTTAACATGGTATCAGACCAGGTTCATCCCAATTTATTGTTACCGACGTTGGGCCCCCATTTATGTTGTCCATGCTGCGTGAGGGGGATGTTGGGTCCCACATCGGTGGGATTTAGGTTTCTTGGTCTCCATATATAGTCTTGGGTAATCTTCACCTCTTGAACCAGTTTTCCGGGTTGAGTTTGGCTCAGGGTCCATTTAACAATCAGCTTTCATAGGGAAATGGTACTTATCAGTTGACAGTGAAGATTGAAGAAGTTTTCCAAGCATGGGATACTTAGTTTGCAATTTCTTCTCTCTTACTCATTGCCATTCATGGGATTTATATTCCGAATGCTTGTAATTCTTAATTCAATGAGTAGCTAAGCTTTGTGCTAAGGATTTATGATGAACCCTCGGACGTAACTATGTACTGAATGTGATCAATACACACAAATAATGGGTAATTGATTAGATGCTCTATTTGGCATTATTAATTTGGTATGGGCTCTACTTAAAATGTTTCTAGACTATATTTGACTTGAGAAATGAGAATTTGAGTTTGAAATGGAATAGGGCAACTAGACCAATTGATTAAGAGATTAATTAGGGATTTAGTGACTTTGGTATACACACTTCAAAGCACTCCAAAGCGGTTCACTAATCCAATGGACATTGCCGTCTTTTCTTCCTTGGTTTTAAGTTCCTCCTTTCCACTTATTCAAAAGCTCGACACTTGTTGCACCTTTTTTGGCCATTATCGTCTCTTTTATAATATATTAGACCGATAAGAGATTTCCTTCCTCTTCCGTCTTTCCCCTTATTGAAATATGTAATCATGTCATCTAAAAGGTCTTCAACTTTTAGAGAGAGTATACCTTTATTTACTTAATTATGTCTTCACACGGTCCTTTACGTGCGCGCATAATTCTCTTTCATGGGTCAAGCATGTGAAATTCCTTTTGATAATGGGTGGTGGTGAAACTTGAACGCAGGACATTAGCCTGTTCTTATACCATGTTTACTTGTATGACCATCTCATCAAAAAAACTTAAGTTGTTATAGAGCATATGTATGACCTTTGCTTGTCCTTATACCATGTTGACTTGTATGACCATCTCATCTAAAAGCTTAAGCCATTATAAAGATATGTTTTTATTTACTTCATTATGCTTCAACATCTCTCACACTCTTCTCCTCCCTATTCCTTCCCACCTCATCTCACTTTTTCCCCCTAACTCCCTCTTCTTTCTCCCTTCTTCCTCTCCCTTTGTCCCCATCTCCATCACCCATTTCCCCTAAAAAATCTCGATTAGGAACTCCCAATACAACCATAGCCTAAACTATGCTTATCGCCTTCAATAACTACCGAATTGGGATTCTCCCTCCTCTGCTCTCAACACCTTAATCCTAGATACATTAGACATGCTACACATGACATTCCCATAACCTCACTTACGTTCCCTATCTTCGCTAGAGATGTGTTGGAACTCCAGCTATGTTAATGATACAATCTACTCTCCTCTATCGCCCTGGCTTCCACACATCACAATTTTAAGAATTATCTCCCCATCCATCTTGGCCTTCATAGAGGACTCTTATGGCTTCCTTTTCATTGGCAAAGCGTAAGAGGAACCTGGAGTCCCCTATCAGCCAGAACTTAAGGCCCCTTCTTAATTCTCCAAGCCTCCATTGCCCAAGAAGACCACAACTTCCGGCGAACTGACCATTTAACGAAGCCTTCAACCAAGCAAGTTATCAAAAAAAATCTCTTCTGTGAGTATTCATGAGGCACACAGAAAATAGTTTCTTTTCGCAATTTTCTACAGCTTCCGTCCAAGTCTAGCACTAACCATGTTAAAGCATCCTTGTATATAAGTGGCTTGAGCTTGTGAGACATTAAAGGGGGGGAAAAGCCATCCTTTCTAGCCATTTCAGTAAGCTTTGCTATCTGCTCGTTTTACCGTGGGTAGACATGGGTGACGCCAAAATGTGTCAATCCATATGAGGAGTCAACATTCAATCAGTAAATACCTCATTGAAAGTGGTTAGAATCTGACGCACAAACTGGCGAATATATTAAACTCGTCGAAGTTCTCTTCTCGGCATGTGAAGGAGCATAGGGTCGCTGGTAGGGTTGTGTCTGGTTGGGCTTAAGTTGCACCACTGCTCCGAGGCCATTGTGGTGCCAAAACTCTTGTGCTGCTGAAATGTTCAATTGATCTTACTGGAGAGTTCGCTTGTGTTCAGGTTCTCAGGTTCTCCCTCCTTCAAAGGTCATATTTTTAGAGCTCACTACACTCACCACAAAAGTACAACAATAAGCACAAAAGATCCTAAACTTTAATGGATAAGTACTCATCAGATAGCTTGGACGAAATAATCACTGTCTTGGAAACAAGAACCTCACGTGGAATGGGTGCAATCTCAAGCTCGGGAATGTGTGCTTTGGTTCTCTAGCAGGATTGCCCCGTAGTGAAGAAAAAGGATAAAGTTATGCTTATTTCACCAATGGAAATTACAAGCCAAAAAAGTAGACTACATGACTCACCTCAATGTAGAAACACCTATGATAATATGTTCAAGCAAGACCACTAAAAAAAAGAGAACCTAAAATAGGGATATCAAACAAGTATTTAATTAGAAAGAGAAAAAGAGCCTGGAGATATCAAAATGCAACACAAACCTGTATCCAACAGGAACTCCATTGACCCAAGCATAGAAGGCTGAATCAACTGCTTCAAAATGTAGAAATATCCTGCGACCTGTCAAAAAACAGTTGAAGCTCACATAACATTATTGGCAGCCAAATGAAGATAACGAAAATGCATCACATTTTACTTGAAAAAAGGATAATGAAAATGAAAATGTCCACATACGCTTGTTGTAATGAGTGTGATGAGGATTGAGGACAAAGGTGTAAAGATCAAACCTCAAAGGACTATTTAATAATCAATAAAATACCATAAAAAGGGACCAGAAAGTTTTACTCTCCAATTATCCCGCCTCGGGCATCTTTAACCCTTGGGGCCTTAGGTTTATTGACGAACATGGACATTAGATTGGATGGCAACCCAATCCAATGTCTGGACCCAACGTAGGGCATCTGACTGAAGGGGGCAGCTTGTTCTCAACTTGGTTTATTCCTGTCCTTTGTGAGAAAGCACGGGAGAAAATATTATTGATTTATATTCTTATGTTACAATAAGCCTTATTTATATGTATAGATAACACATAACCTACTCGTATTACATAAGGGACTAGGACTGATTACATACATTCACAGAACTATTCTAACACTCCCCCTCAAGCTGGTGAATATAAATCATATGTACCAAGCTTGTTACATATGTAGTTAATACGAGGACCAGTGAGGGACTTGGTGAAAATATCTGCATGCTGATCATTCGACTTCACAAACTTTGTAGCAATATTTCCCGAGAGTATCTTTTCTCTAATAAAGTGACAGTCAATCTCTGTGTTTAGTTCTCTCATGGAACACCGGATTTGACGCAATATGAAGAGCAGCTTGATTATCACACGCAATCTGACTAATCTCACCAAATTTCAACTCCTTGAGCAACTGTTTGATCCAAATTAGCTCACATGTCGCCATAGTCATTGCTCGATATTCTGCTTCTGCACTAGACCGAGCAACCACATTCTGTTTCTTGCTCTTCCAAGACACCAAATTTCCTCCTACTAAGACACAATATCAAGACGTAGAACGTCTATCAAAAGGCGATCATGCCCAATCAGCATCTGAGTATCCAACGATCTGCTCATAGCCTCGATCCTCAAACAATAAATCTTTGCTTGGAGTTGATTTTATAAATCAAAGAATGCGGACAACTGCATCCCAATGACTATCACAGGGAGAATCCATAAACTGACTCACAACACTCACAGGAAAGGAAATGCCAGGCCTAGTCACTGTGAGGTAATTTAACTTACCAACCAACCGCCTATATCTTGCAGGATCGCTAAGAGGCTCCCCCTGTCTTAGCAGAAGTTTAGAATAAGGATCCATCGAAGTGTCAACAGGTCTACAACCTGTCATTCCTGTCTCCTCAAGAATATCCAAGGCATACTTCCGTTGTGAGATCACAATACCTGAGCTAGACTGAGCGACCTCAATACCTAGAAAATACTTTAATCTGCCCAGATTCTTAGTCTAAAAGTGTTGAAAGAGATGTTGCTTCAACTTACTAATATCATCCTGATCATTGCCGGTAATAACAATATCGTCAACATAAACGACCAAATAAGTACAGAGATTTGAAACAGAATGCCGATAAAACACAGAGTGATCAGCTTCAGTATGAGTCATGCCAAACTTCTGAATAAATGTGTTGAACTTACCAAATCAGGCTCGGGGAGATTGTTTTAGACCATAGAGGGATCGGCGCAACCGACATACAAGGCCACTAGACTCCCCCTGAGCAACAAAACCAGGTGGTTGCTCCATATAAACCTTATCCTCAAGGTCACCGTAAAGAAATGCATACTTAATGTCCAACTAATAGAGAGGCCAATGGCGAACAACAGCCATGGATAGAAAAAGGCGAACTAATGTTATTTTAGCCACGTGAGTGAAATTATCATTGTAATCAACTCCAACTCCAAATATCTGTACCCTTTGGCAACAAGACGAGCCTTAAATCCATCAACCTGGCCATCTGGACCAATTTTGACTACATATACCCAGCGACAACCAACAGTAGATTTACCTGAAGGAAGAGGAACGAGCTCCCAAGTACCACTCGTATGTAAAGCATACATCTCGTCAGTCATAGCATGTCGCCAACCTGGATGAGACAATGTTTCACCTGTAGACTTAGGGATGGAAACAGAGGACAACGAAGATATAAAAGCATAATAGGGTGATAACAAACGATGATAACTTAAACCGACATAATGGGGATTAGGATTAAGTGTGGTTCGTATACCTTTTTGAAGTGCAATCAGTGTACTAGGAAGAGACAAGTCCGCAGTAAGAGTAGGGTCAGGTGCAGGACGTGAATCAGTTGGGCCTGATGCCGGGTGCGGACGACGATGATATGTCAAGAGTGGTGTTCCTGTGGCGGGGGATCTAGGAGGAGCCACACTAGACTCCCCAACGGTTGGAATGGGTAAGACTTCTATGGCGGAAGGTGAAGGAGGAGCTATAGTAAACTCCTTAAAGGTCGGTATAGGTAAGACCTCAGATATATCAAGGTGGTCAGAAGAGGTAAAGAAAGGCTTAGACTAAAAAAATGTGACGTCAGATGACATAAAATACCTACGAAGATCAGGTGAGTAACAACGATATCCCTTCTGAACACGAGAATAACCAAGGAAGACACACTTGAGAGCACGAGGAGCTAACTTATCTTTCCCAGGGGCTAAATTATGAACAAAACAAGTACTCCCAAAAACACGAGGGGGAACAGAGTATAAGAGTGACTGGGGAAACAATACTGCAAACGGAATCTGACTCTAGATGGGAGATGAAGGCATCCGATTAACCAAATAACAAGCTGTGAGAACTGCATCGCCCCAAAAATGCAGCGGAACATGAGATTCAATGAGAAGTGTGCGAGCAACCTCAATGATGTGCCTATTCTTTCTCTCTGCAACCCCATTTTGCTGAGAGGTACAAGGACAAGAGGTCTGATGAATAATTCCTTGAGAAGTCATAAACTGCTGAAATTGAGAGGATAAATATTCTAAGGCATTATCACTGCGAAAAGTGCGAATAGAAATACCAAATTGATTTTTAATCTCAGCACAAAAATTCTGGAAAATAGAAAACAACTCAGAACGATCTTTCATTAAGAAAATCCAAGTACATCTTGAATGATCATCAATGAAACTAACAAAATAACGAAAGCCCAAGGTTGAACTGACTCTACATGGACCCCATATATCAGAATGAACTAAAGAAAAAACAGACTCTGCATGACTCTCAATACTACGAGGAAAGGAGGCTCGGGTATGCTTCCCGAGCTGACATGACTCACACTCTAATGTAGATAAACTAGACAAACTAGGCACCATCTTCTGAAGCTTGGATAAGTTTGGATGTCCTAAACGTCTGTGAATTAGGTCTGGAGGATCTGTAACTAGACATGCCTTGGAGGAATTGAGGGAGTTAAGGTAGTAAAGGCCTTCTGATTCAAGTCCTGTTCCAATCGTCTGTCCCGTACTGCGGTCCTGCATAATAAAAGAATCATCAATAAAATATATACCACAATGGAGGGCACGAGTCAAACGACTAACAAATGCAAGATTAAAAGGACAGCCAGGGACATAAAGAACGGAATCTAGAGTGACAGAGGGTAGGGGATTCGCTTGTCCAACTCCTTTTGCTTTAGTTTGAGACCCATTGGCTAAAGTAACAGTGGGAAGAGACTGTGAATAGCAATATTTGACAAAAGTGATTTATTACCAGAGATATGATCAGAAGCGGCTGAGTCCACAACCCATTGTCCAAGAGTACTAGACTGGGAAACACAAGCAAAAGAATTACCAGCAACAGAAGTATCAGTCTGAGCAACAGAGGCTACTTGTGGAGATGTCTGCTTAGTTGCTCGGTACTAAAGGAACGCATTATACTCCCCTTCAGATAAAGAAAATCTCTGGTTACCTGTAGTCTCGGTCTGAGCAACATAAGCTTTTTTTGGGTGAACGACCATGTAAAGAATAGCACACGTCACGAGTGTGTCCAAGTTTATGACAATAAGAGCACTTGGGTCTAGACCTTCCAAAACGACCCCCTCGTCGTTTATTCTCCATAGTTTGAGATGCCCGATTGTCTACTGACTGGGATACGAGAACAGATGAGTCAAGTGTCTGTGATTTTTGTCCAGGGTTGGTCGCTGGAGGCCGATCTACTTAGTGGTGGTGTTGGTTTTTGCACAACACTGATGAAAAGTTGTTTTTTACTGCTGCAGACCTATGTTTGCCGAAAAGACTTCCGGTTGATTGATTTCTCTTCCCGAGTAGCTGGAATTGATGCACAGCGATAAATCTCTCACAATTGCTCTGATACCATGTGAGAAAGCATGGGAGAAAATATTATTATTCACTCATAATACAATGATACAATGAGCCCTATATATATAGATAATACATGTCCTACTCCTAATACATATAGGATTAAGGTTTTTTTCTACTATTTAACTACTAAACTAACAAAAGGTAAGTGGGGAAACAGGACAGAGAATGGAACTTGATTTTGGATAGCTGAAGATGTCATATGATTAATGAGATAGCAAGATGTAAGAACAACATCCCCAAAAACGCAGCAGAACATGAGATTGTATGAGTAGGGTACGAGCAGTTTCAATAAGATGTATATTCTTTCTTTCAGCTACCTCATTTAGTTGGGATGTGTACGGACAAGATGTTAGATGAATAATCTCATGGGAGTTCATAAACTGCTGAAATGGGGAAGACGAATACTCTAGGGCATTATCACTACGAAATGTGCGGTTAGAAACCCCAAATTGATTTTGAATTTCAACGTGGAAGGTCTGGAAAATAGAAAACAACTCAGATCGATTTTTCATCAAAATATCCAAGTGCACCAGGAGTAGTCATCAATGAAACTGACAAAGTAGCGGAATCCCAAGGTAAAACGGACTCGACTAGGATCCCAAACATCTGAATGGACTAAATTAAAAGGTGACTCTGCTCGATTATCAAGACGCCGTGGGAAATTAGAGCGGGTATGCTTACCGAGCTGGCATGACTCACACTCTAGAGTGGACAAGTGAGATAAGCCAGGTATCATTTTCTGAAGTTTTGATAAACTGGATGTCCCAACCGTTTATGTAATAAATCTGGTGAATCAGTAACGAAACAAGTTATTGAAGGAATACAAGATGCGAGTCCATGTGATTTTGCAAGGATAAGGTAATAAAGTCCATCCGATTCACGTCCAGTACCAATGATCCGCCCTGTACTGCGTTCCTGTATAAAAACAAGGTCATCAAGAAATAAAACAGCAGATTTAAGTGATTTGGCTAAGCGACTAACGGCTATGAGATTAAAAGGACTACCGGGAACATAAAGAACTGAGTCTAAAGGTAAGGAAGGAAGTGGACTTGCTTGACCTATTGCAGTTGCCATGGTTTGAGACCCACTGGCCACTGTGATTGTAGGACGAGATTGAGAATATGAAATACTAGTGAAAAGGGATTTGTTACCAGAAATATGATCAGATGCACCTGAATCAATGACCCAAGACTCAGAAGTTGCAGAATGGGAGACACAAGTCATGCTACTATCTGTTGGAACAACGGAGGCTAATCCTGAAGATGTCTGTTTACGTGCTTTGTACTGAAGGAACTCAATATAATCCGGTAAAGAAACCATCTGGATTGGATTCAGTGCATTGGATTCCAACGGATTGTGAGTCTAAGGCTTATAATAAGAATGACATTATAATGTTCACGCCGGAAAAAATCAGAAACCCTTCTGGAAATTACTATTAACGCCAGAAAAATCAGAAAATTTTCTAGAAATCACGGTTTCATTGTTACTGTTCACCGGAAAACATTGTAGCTCGCCGGAAAATAAAAAAGTCGTCGGAATCTGATGTAACCTTGACGGGTAGGCTCGGAAAAGCCTCGCGATCAGGCTGTCCTAGAGAAGGTCGGCCAAAAAAAGGCCGGAAACAGGTACACGCGCCGGCGCGTGGAACAGCGCCGGCAGAAACCCTCCTCTAATTGGCGCGTGAGGGCGCGTGGAATGGCTTTTTCCGGAGATTTTTTCTGGGGTTTGGTCGCCTCTGTCTTAGGGACTTTGTGGTGGTGTTGGATTTTGCACAACACCAAGGAAATGATTTTGTTGCGGACAACCTCCTAAGTCGCCAGAAAATTGCACGGCGACGAGGTCTTTCTTCCCGGAAGCCGCTGGAATGATGCACAGCGATAAATTTCTCACTATTGCTCTTATACCATGTGAGAAAGCACGTGAGAAAATATTATTGATTTATATTCTATGTGATAATAAGCCTTATTTATATGTATACATAACACATAACCTACTCCTATTACATAAGGGACTAGGACTAATTACATACATTCACAGAACTATTCTAACATGTTGAGTTATCCCATATTGGAGGGATTTGAGATCCTTGGTCTCCTTATATGGTCTTGACAATCCTCACCTCATAAACTAGCTTTTGGGGTTGAGTTAGGCCCAAGGTTCATTTATCATGGTATCAGAGTCAGGCTCATCCCAATTATTTGGTCCCCCATTTATGTAGTCCATGCTCCAGTTTGCAGGCCTGGGCGTGAGGGGGTGTTGAGTTGTCCCACATCGGAGGGATTTAAGGTCCTTGGTCTCCTTATATGGTCTTGACAACCCTGACCTCATAAGCTAACTTTTGGGGTTGAGTTAGGCCCAAGGTCCATTTATCAGTTATTACTTAGCCATGAAGGGATTTGATTAGTATCTTTATTTTGTAATTATACACTTGCCAAATGTGTACACATTGTAATAGCTATAAATTCCCAACCAAGCTTGAGGGAATTATCATTCAAGCTTTTCTGTCTAATTCTCATTCTCTACAATATGAAATAGGTGAATCTATAAGAGAGATGAGATTGGAATAGGAAACAAGCAGTAAACTTTAGGGTGAAACAAACTGAAGAAGCATAAAACCTCACCTTCCCACTCTTCTGGAAGGAAGAAAAAAGTTCTGTAGCAGCCAGTGGGATTATCATCTGGAACTTTAGGTGGATTGAAAGCAAATGGATATATTGTATTTGTGTAAATAGGCCGGTCGTATCCAAACATCTGCCAGTTCGAAGGAACTGTATTGATTAGAAAAAACAAAAGTCAGAAAGACAAACCCATCCAAAAGAAAAGTCAAAAAGAGAAAAATGGCCTGCTAAAGACAGATAAGTCTACTAGTAGGTAATTTCCAGCACACACATGAATGTATATCATAAATGAACAAGATAAATTTAAATAAACAATTAGAAGGGGGAAAAAAGGATTAGTTTTCTGAGGAAAATTGTTTTGACAGCTTCATGCATTTGAAGATATTAGTTTTCAAATGCATTAAAATTGTTTCTATGCACAGATGTATGGAGATCCATAATATTATTCTCGTGGCTCGAATTAACAATTGACCAAAATAGCCTTTCCATCTCTCTTTGATCTCATTATCCCTTGTCACATTTGTTGAAGATTGTTTTTTTATACATTTCACCTTGTTTAAGTCCTTACTCATCTTCTGTCAGTCGTGCTAGTTTAAAATTTTCTTTCTCCCCTTCTCGTAACCCTAGCTTTTGTGTAGACTCTTTTTCAGAAAAAAGAGTGTTGATATTAGATCTATTACAAGGATTGGTTGTACTTCAGTCCATCGATTCTCATTTTGATATCTCAAAACTAACAGAAGTCCAAAACATACAGTACACTTTAGTGAACATTATGAAAGCGGTAGGGCCTCTCAAGGCTCGTAAATCCTCCATTTTGACAACTCTTACAAATATCACCAAATCAAGCAGTCACAAGTTTTCTGATCACCCAACACAAAATAAAAAGGGCAAAGGGCTTTTCTGGGATTAAGAGGTTAAGCAAGCTTTACACTCCATATCAACTCAAAAGCAAGCAGACTAGTGGTTCCAAAGTAGGTCGGCAGAAGGTCGAGGAAAAAAACCATCAACTCCACAAGCAAGCAGGCAATACCATCCAACCATTTCTTGGTGATACACACTTCTTCTAACAACAGAAATTGACCCTAGATGTGGTACTTACCACAGGATGGAAGTGCTACGGAAAAAGAATGCCATACATCAATCAACTTTAAAGGTGCTTCATAAGGATTTGCTGAGAGGTTTTTGGTTAACTTGTTCATGCTATTTTACTAAATGGGCCTTCCATGGTGAATGCCTTTTATAGTATGCTGTTTGAACATATATGAGCGTGTAAATATAGCCGACCGCAATGTTTGGGATTGGTACGAAGTTGTTGTTGTTGTCTGTGTCTGTTTAATTTTGTTTAATTCTCGTAAGTTAGGAGGACTGCAGATGAAGAAGACAGAGAAGGGTAGTGCAAAAGAAAAGCTAACAGGAAGCCGCACAATCCGTAAAAATGGTAAAATCACATTTGTCCCTCTACCATCATTTTCTTTGAGGAAATCCAATGGTAGATCAGGAACAGCAGCGACTAGTTGTTTTATTTGAACCAAGTTGATGAAAACCTTAGAAGTTTGAGAGTATATTTGTAAGGTCCAACAATTTACATCTCCAAAAGCCAACATATCTACTATTGAGAACAACATCCTAATAAAGGAAAAAATATGGAGGCTGTCCGCAACCAATAGAGGTACTAATAGTAATAAAGATATAAGTGCTTAAAAAATTCAATCATTCAAGATATTGAAGATCAGTGAAGGACTATGAGCTGAGCCAGGTACCAATTTTTTTTTTAAGTGAGTAGAGCTCTATCATACCTGGTATAGTTCCCCATGAAGAATCTTGAAATGAGATATCATAAAAATTCAATGGAATGTCGCTAGGGCCAGGAGCCAGCCAGAATTTCCAAAAGCCAGACAAGGATTTCACAAAAGGTAAACCATTAACCCAGTAAGCAGCACAATCAAGAGCTCTAGAAACAGCATCATCATCCCAAACTGCTGATTTTGATGCCAATAGATCTACTTTGTTGCGCTCATTCCAGTATCTCAGAGATCCTAAATAGCAACAGAGTACCATTAAAAGTTATGACGTAGGAGCATCAAAAACAAATAATCCAATAAAGTAGACTTTAAAAATGATAATCAAGTCTATCAGTAAAAAGTCAAAAGGTGACACAACTTATGGTGTTTATATTTCTTCAACTACCAAAGGGTTTTTTTTTTAAATCAAGTAAGAGAATTTCATTAAAAGGCATCAAGAAGATGCATAGCAAAAGTATACAACATAAGAGTGTCTGCTCACGTACAAAAACTTACTGAATAACTAAGGAGCAGATACAATTACAGGGACCTGATTGGACCAACTAAAAAGGCTGATTATACTATTAGCTTTAAGAGTGTGAATAGGAGTGAAATCCCATCAAAGCATCTACAATTCGTCTCATTCAAAATGCACCAAAACATAGAAGCAGACACCATTTCCCAAGTTTTTTTTATGGTCTTCCCAACTCTCCATGAACACCAGCTCTCTATGCATCCTTAATACTGTAAGGCATGACCCAGGCAAGTCCAAAAACTGATAAAAACATACTCCAAATGCCAGCTGCTACTGTACAGTGAAGAAACATATGTCTCACCATCTCAGATCCCCCTTGACACATATAACATCTATTCACCGTCGGAATGTTTCTTCTGCTAAGGTTGCCTTCAGTAAGCAGACCTCGTACAAAGTCATCCAGGTAAAACCAATTACTTTTATAGGGAGTCTGGTCTTCCATATAAGTTTCCATGGCCATTTATCCATCAATTCCTTGTCGTCGCATAGATGTCATATCCACTCTTGACAGTGTAGCTTCTATCTTTGGAGTCTCCCATTCCAACCTGTCCTGCACCTGAGAGTTTACCTTAAGATCTGATAGTTTTGTAAGCTAACTCAGCAGGTCATTTAGCTTCAGCTAACTCAATAGGTCAATTCGTCTACCGCGCTTATACGAGCCAAAATCAATATCAAGCTTCATCTACTTTCCTAGAACATAATGATCCCGGGATTGCATTATGGTCCTATTTAACATAAACAGGAGAAGAGTTGTAAGCACTATGACAGTGCACAATCTTCATACGGGTACTATCAAGAACAGAAGATTTGTTCAAAGACAATGAAGATGGAAGAACATAAGACTTGGCAAGTGTAAGGACTCTGGAAGCGACAGAGACCCTGATATCTTAGGTAAGTTTCTAGCATGTTGTGAGATCATTCAGTCTTATCCGTTAATTGTTAAAAGGCTGCTTGACAAATAACAAAGGTTTGGATGTGTGCAGCTTCCAATTGATCTTCATGGCTAAATTGGAAGACTACTTATCTGTTACTCAAGGATTATATGGGTATTAGCAGGTCACAGCAAGCAAACTCGCTATTCAATCTAACGACTTTCTTTCAAGAGGATCAGAACATCAGAACTGACTATTTAAGCAATCAATACAGCTTGAAGAATTGAATGGAGAATTCTGCTGTTTCGGGCAATCAAAAGCGACCAATGGCGAAAACTCAACCATGTATTTACGAAGCCACCTTATAGTTAGTTATGCCAAGTGAGTCAACTGTCCTGGCCTCCATGTTCTTGTTTCATGTATCAGATCTCAATTATTACCAGGATTAGAAGTGAGGAAAGCAAAACCAGCACTCCCTATAGGATTTTAATGACTACCACAAATCCTGATTCATCAATATATTCAAAGCAACAAAAGGAAAAGAAAATTCAAAATTTGAAGACCAATCGATCATCAGTGCAATCAGCAATGTATTGTCTGAGCTCATCACAGTAATCCAAATTATTTCTTATGATTATATCTTTTTCTTATGATTATATCTCAAAAGAACATTTTAATTCATCTCAACACTAAGCTAACCTGAAGAGAAGCTCCTAAAATCTATCATAAAGGTATTTAGATAAATCCTATTTGGAAAGGGGACAGTAAAGGATGCTTCGTTGAAAAATCATTCGACAAGTTTCTATCAACAATAGAAAACCAAGCTAATGTTGGTTTTGGAAACATCCATGAAGGATAAAAGATTCCTTATAAGATATCTTGTTTTACACATGAAAACCTTCAGAAAAGAGGCTATCAGTAGATGTTACTTGTGTGACAAAAACCCAGAAAGTAGTCATTTATTTTTGCTTTGTCTTGTTACACTTATTTTGGCAGCTTTTTTGGAAAATCCTTGGATTCTGCTTGGTAATTCCTAAAACTGCACAGGGCCTACTCAGATGTTGTAATAGAAGAGGCCTTAACCAGGGCATGCAACAAAATATGGAATACCATCGCTACTTGTATATGGTGGACAATTTGGAAAGAAAGAAATTTAAAATCTTTTGAAGACAAAGCCAATTCAGTTCTGAAGATAAAGTTTAACCGTATGGTTTTGCTGTATTTTTGGAAACAGTAAACGATGAATGAGGAAGAATCAGTTTTAGAATTCATACATTTCCTCCAAGGATAGATAGGGAGGTTTTTGTCTTTTGGGATCATTCCTGTACACTGTATAGAGTATACAGTACAGCACTTTGCCACTTTCTTAGTGCTGATTGGTTCAAAAAAAATTAATAATAAACCTCTCAGCTACTTCTTGCGATTTCAAAAAAATAATAACAATAAATCTCTCAGCTACTTCTCTCTAATTAACATCTAATTTCACTGCAATAGGAACGTAAACTGCAACAACCCCAAAAAAAAAGTATCGGCAAAATAAATGAACAATACAGCTAGTTATTTGTCACAATAACATTGTAAGCTTCAATTCTACTCGTATCAGTAACAAAATCATTGATAGGCATAAGAGGAGAACTCAAACAAGAACACTCCCTTAGATGCAATTGAGCATTACCTTCAACTGATTCATGGCAATGGAGTGGGACATGAGAATCTCTTTTCCTCCACTTGAAAAAATTAGGATCTTCCCATGCCTTGTAACCATTACTTGATGGAAGAACCATTTGACTGATTAAAGAAGACATCACTTTATTTGGAGTTACACCTCTGCAAATACAGATTTATGTCTTTAGCCTTGAAACTCTGAATATAACAAATGTACAGGATCTCAGCTATTGATGAAGCTTGTAAGATGGATGTTCCCATAACCAAACCAAATTATGAATAAAACACATGTACAAATTTATGTCTTTAGCCAGGAATAAAGATCTTCCCGTGCCTTGTTAACCATTCCTAATGAAGCATATACCTTCACATGTTCTTATCTATGCAAGTATATATGTATATCCATGTTAACTGTAATATCCACAATAGAAGATAAACTTACAATTTTATTTTATTATTGATAACAAAGAAATCCCTGAGGCCCAATGGCACACGGTTCAAAACTCGATGGATAATAGGCACCTCGCTCTACCCTTCTCCGCTTGAGCTTTTGTGAGGCAAAATCTCCGCTAAGGGGGTTCAGAAAAGTAAAAGTTAAAATATTAAAAGAGATTGTGGCTAGTGGGAATTGAATCAGCTACCTCATAAAGGTTTTGACTCTCTTAACCACTTAGCTATGCTTTTGAGTTGTGTCAAAAGCATATAGGCCCAAAACAGATTTTGCCTTATACGTGGAGTCTAATTTTTCGATGAAAGGGGCCCCCTTGCCCCCTAAATCCACCCCTGTCCGCGGTAGCATTCGAATTTGAATCTGTCACATACACCTAACTCACACAATACGGGTTGTGCTCTTACCACTAGACCAATGCTCTTGGGGCAACTTCTAAACTTTTATACGGGGCCGCTGGAGCTTTATGAAGGGGAGCCTTGGCGTAACTGGTAAATTTACTGCCATCTGACTAGGAGGTAACGGGTTCGAGCCGGGGAAACGGACTCTTGCATAAATCCAGGGTAAGGCTGCGTACAATAGACCCTTGTGTTCCGGCCCTTTCCCGATCTCGCTCGTAGCGGGAGCTTAGTGCACGTAGTTGATGGTGCTTTATCAGGTGGGTATATATGTAGTGCATAAATAAGAACATGGCTTATAAATTTTTATACTGCATATTATACAAGTAATATACTCATTCTAGGGATTACATTGACCAATACGCATGCATAAATAAACGTCTTCAAATGGACCATATATCATTAAGTAAATCTCTATAGACACATAGTATTAGACAAAGGCACACAGAAAATGGGTCAATTAAAAATTATCCAAAGGATATGAAGTATGGATATACACTTCTTCTTGAAGTTGCTACACTGAATAAGAAAACTGCCCCGTGTCTCAGTACAGATAACTAATGAAAATTCTTAATAGACCATCTAAATTGTTCATAGTTCTCAAAAAAATCAAATAAATCAAGAACAGTTTCAATGGATATTCAAGAGTAAAAGTACGGACGAAGACTGCAATAGATCTAACTTATTAAGATTCTTACCCAATAATTGAAAATAGCAAAACTCAGACGAATTAGAGATGGGATATTGTGGGGGAAAAGGAAAATAATTACTAGAGAAAGTTGACACTTACCAGTTGCCACTTTGGAAGTGGTGGGCATAGCAGGACGCAGGTGGATGATGGAATATACTGCACGGGTGGCATATGCAAGTTAAACGACTTGTTGCCCGGCATGAGGTGACCCCACTCTTTTTTTTGGGTGACCCCACTTTAATATATGAAATTAAAAGGATTTAAGGATAATACATGTATACTTTTTCTCTTATCCAAATTTTATAGACCTCAAACTATTATATTTTGTTAGTTATATACCTAAATTATTAAGTGTCTGTCAAAACTCTCTTAACTATATTTTTTTATATTATAAAAAATTATTAAATTCTTAGAGGTGCATTTGGTACATGCACCTAATTAACTAAAAAAATGTGTCATGAGGCACTACACATGACGATTTTATTCAACTTACAACCCTTTTAAACTATCACCTTCTTGTCAATTACCTACTTAAACTATCCAGTGTTCCTGAAAACCCCTAAACTATATTCCCTGATATATTAAAACCCCGCAAAGGTGCGTTTGTATAACCATAGTAACATATGATTTATACTAAACTTTTAATGTAGTTTACTCGTGGTGTATTACTTTATTGATTTTGGGCATTTTGGTCAAAATAGATTCTAATGCAATATGCTATTTTTTATTTTTGACTATTGTAACGACCTGGCCGGTCGTTTTGAGAGTTAGCGCCCCGATCCCCGATAAATGTTCCTCCCATGTCTTATTATGTTAATGGAACGAGTCGGAGAGTTGAATGATGAAAATTGGAGTGTTTTTGGACATATAGTCCTTTAAGGTGAGCTTTAACCTTAGAAATTGGACCGTAGCGGGAGCTGTGTGAAGACGGATCCGGAATGGGAATCTGTTGATTCCGTTAGCTCCGTTGGGTGATTTCGGGATCGGGAGTGTGTTCGGATTGTGTTTTCGAGGTCGGATGTAGATTTAGGCTTGAATTGACGAAAGTTAGAATTTCGGCGATTTCGGCCGATAGGTGAGATTTTGCTATTAGACTCGGAACGGAATTCCGAAAGCGACAACAGGTCCGGAATGTCATTTATGACATGTGTGCAAAATTTGAGGTCATTCGGACGAGTTTAGACGTGGTTCGGCGTCGAATGTGAATTCTTAGAATTTTCTAAGTTCTTAGGCTTGAATCTATGCATATTTGATGATTTTGATGTTATGGAACGTGTTTTTAAGGCTCGACCAAGTTCGAATGAGGTATTTGGACTAGTTGGTGGTTTTGGTTGAGGTCCCGGGGGCCTCGGGTGTGTTTCGAGTGTTCAAACAGACACTTTTTGGCCAAAAGGCATTGTTGTTATTGCTGATTTTTCTACAATTGTTTGGCCTTCTCTGCGATCGCAGAAGTAGGCTCGCGATCGCATAGAGCCTTGTGGGGAAGGTACAGAAATCGTTCTCTGCGATCGCAGAAGTGTATGCGTGATCGCAGTGTAGTGGAAATTAAACCTCCGCGATCGCATGTATCATGTCGCGATCGCATAGTGCTATTGGGGGTCTGGGTAAGGCTGGTGAATTACTCAGTGAGATCGCAAGGCCCCTCTCGCGATCGCGAAGCTCGGGGGGCGTGAAGGTACGCAATCGCAGACCCTTGCACGCGATTGCATAGGGTTATTTGGCGCGTGGGGTTTTTACTCTCGGCGATCGCAGAGGGTTCTCTGCGATCACATAGAAGAAATGACTGGGCAGTCTTTCAAAAATCCAAAACCGAGAGTTTATGTTATTTTCACCATTTTTGGATCTTGAGATCTCGGGAGAGGCGATTCTTGGAGGCTTTTACATCTGGGCATTTTAGGTAAGTTATTCCTAACCATCATAGGTTAACTTCCATGATTGTAGTCTTCAATTCCACCCTTAAATTCGAGATTTTTGAGTTGAAATTGGGGAAAATTGGAAGAAACTTCCTAGACCGACTGTTGGGGTTTTTATTGGGTACTTGACCTCCGATTTGAGAGATTTTCATATGGTTAGATTCGTGAGTGAATAAGGGTTCAGAAAATATAAATTTCACCCGATTCCGAGACGTGGTCCCGAGGGGCGTTTTGGTCAAATTTTCTAAGTTCGCGTATTAGTTCCGAATTAATTAGTTATTTTGATTTCTTGAATTTATATTTACATTACACCATCGATTGAATAGATTTGGGCCACCCGGAGTTGGATACTCGTGGCAAGAGCGGGATTATTGATTGATTTGCACAATCGAGGTAAGTGGCTTGCGTAACTCTGTGTTGGGGAATATCCCTTAGGCATTTTTAATTGATTTTTACTATAAAACCCCGTGTACGTTAGGTGGCGAGCGCGTGCACGGGATATTTTCATAGAAGTCCCATATTTCTTTCTACGAAATGCCTCATTTTCAACTCTATTATTACTGTCATCGGTTGAACTACATAATAACTTAAGATTTTACCCTGGTAAATTGATTTCTAACTGATTTTCCAATTGTTACTATTATTTGAAACTGATTTAAGAACTTTACTCCGGAATTTCTAATTGATTCTTCCTAAAACCTTTAAACTACGCTATTTTGAGATTTACCTTATTACGTATATACATAGGGATTGCGGGCAGAGACCTGAGCCTTTCCCTCATACTGCATTGCATACATAGGGATTGCGGGCAGAGACCTGAGCCTTTCTCTCATACTGCATTGCATACATAGGGACTGCGGGCATAGACATGAGCTTTTCCCTCATATTGCATTGCATTGTGCCTTTCCTTTTCTTATTGCGCTTTATATATATTGCGTTGATCTGATGCACTTAAATATACCGTCTCTTGCTAGCCTTTACTTATAAATTCTGTTAATTATTACCTGTTTTATTTACTTGTTCACTATATATGTTATTTGCAAACCTCAGTAGGGCCTCAACTTGACCTCGTCACTACTTGACTGGGGTTAGGCTTGGCACTTACTAAGTACCGAATGTGGAGTACTCATGCCCTTCTGCGCATGGTTTTCCCATGTGCAGATCCAGGTTCCAGTACGCAGTACCACCGTTAGCCAGTATCCAGTGCCAGGAAACTTGAGGTATAATCTGCAGCGTCCGCGGATCTCCGAGTCCCCTTCCTATCTTAGTGTAGTTAGCACTTGTAGAGAATACTATACGGCTGTTTCTTTCCAGTTGTACATATTGAGGCGTAGA
>ML288688.1:2088-27890 GCA_005239495.1 Nicotiana undulata
CCCCGAGTCACAGGTATGATTCGTGATCGGGAGAGTATATATATTTATATCATTGGCCCCCGAGTCGCAGGTATGATTCGCGAGCGGGGAGGGATATTGGCCCACGAGTCGCAGGTATGATTCGCGAGCGTGGAGATTTTATCGAGTCAGCGCACGAGTCGCGGGTATGATTCGCGAGCGTGTGGAGCTTTATGACCGAGTCTGTCCTTATGATCCACCCTTATGACTTCGGCCGGTAGTCTTGTCCGTGTCGGTTATATATATATATACATACATAAGCATTTGCATTGAGTTGGGATCGTGCGATGGTGAGTTGAGAAACGATACTGAGTACTGGAAAATGAATAGTTGAGATAACAAGATAAGGTAATTTAGATAATGAGAAAGAAAACAAGTGATACATATATGATCAGCTTACAAAGAAAGGTTATGTTTGGGACCAGTTACCTGTTTGTTGATTACATGTCCTTATACTTGATGTATTCTCTCACACGATTTATTGCTCGGCATGAATCTTATTTTATTATGTACTGGACCTTAGTAAGCATATATTCTACCTCTCGTCACTACTCTTTACGAGTTTAGATGGGACACTCACTGGGTACATATTTGTTTATATGTACTCATGCTGCACTTTCTTTTCTTTTCTGCACTTGATTGTGCAGGTGTTGAGGCTGGTCCGTCTGGTCGTCCGTCCGCTGGTAGATACTGATCGCGGTGTCGCTCCATACGGTGAGCTGTCTTCTTGGCGTCATCCTGACAGCACCTCTGGAGCCTTCAAGTTTCATTTTGCTCAGTCTTTTGTTCCAGACTACGGCTTGTATTTTTGTATATATATATTTCAGTTGCTGTATCGATGTAGCCGCCCGTTGACTCTGTGACACTAGTCCTGGAACACTTGTTGTAGTTATGATTGGGTTTTCGGGGTTGTATTATTTTGGCCTAGCTGTGGTTCAGCTGGTATCTACTGCCTGATCTCATATCGTTGTTATATTCCGCATTATAATTTGTTATAAATTGTAAATAACTGGAATATCGAGTTCTGGGTTAGTATCTCCTAAGGATTCATATGTTGGCTTGCCTAACATCGCCGTTAGGTGCCATCACGACCTGAACCGGGTTTTGGGTCGTGACATGGGGTTTGGACGGGTTATAGGGTAATTGGGCTGGGGTATTTTGAGGGGATTGGGCCTGGTTTAATATCAGCCTAGTCCGATTTGCCCTTATAAATTCACATTAATAAACTAATCAAATTAATCCTAATTAAATTCTGAAAATATATTAATTAATTTTAATACAATGTCATTTAATTATAATTTAACTAATGAGTCAATTTTAAAAGTAAAGCCATTAATTAATACCCATAATTACCTAAAGAACAAAGTTTGTAATTTCCTTCTAATAAAATGATTAATTTTGTAACTAAGTATTAAATCAAAACCTAATTATGCATGCTAATAAAATTTTGTAAGTATTTTTTGTTCTTTTATTTTATAAAAATAAAATTAAAAAAATTAAAATATGATCATAAATGCAAATAATTCATGAAATTAATTTGTTTATTAAATTTTGTATGAGTATTTTAATAGGTGAAAAATTACGTGCTCAAAGTCGATGGCAACTAAAATGAACCGGCGCCCGTTTGAGGCGGTGGGCTCGATTGGACCAATGAAATCCATTCCCCAGACACAAAGGGCAAAGGTGAGCTTGTTGCATTAAGCTCGTTTGACAGCACTAGTATCATGTCTATATGTATCTGACATTGGTAGCACTTCTGAACATACCAGATGCAATATGTTTCCATGGTCATCCAAAAGTATCCGTCTCTGAGTATCTTCTTGGCCAAGACAAAGCCATTCATACAACTATTCCTGGGTAAACGAGTTTTATTGTAACTCAACTTCCTTCCTCTATTATTTTATAAAAATAAAATTAAAAAAATTAAAATATGATCATAAATGCAAATAATTCATGAAATTAATTTGTTTATTAAATTTTGTATGAGTATTTTAATAGGTGAAAAATTACGTGCTCACAGTCGATGGCAACTAAAATGAACCGGCGCCCGTTTGAGGCGGTGGACTCGATTGGACCAATGAAATCCATTCCCCAGACACAAAGAGCCAAGGTGAGCTTGTTGCATTAAGCTCGTTTGACGGCACTAGTATCATGTCTATATGTATCTGACATTGGTAGCACTTCTGAACATACCAGATGCAATATGTTTCCATGGTCATCCAAAAGTATCCGTCTCTGAGTATCTTCTTGGCCAAGACAAAGCCATTCATACAACTATTCCTGGGTAAACGAGTTCGATTGTAACTCAACTTCCTTCCTCTATTATTTTATAAAAATAAAATTAAAAAAATTAAAATATGATCATAAATGCAAATAATTCATGAAATTAATTTGTTTATTAAATTTTGTATGAGTATTTTAATAGGTGAAAAATTACGTGCACAAAGTCGATGGCAACTAAAATGAACCGGCGCCCGTTTGAGGCGGTGGGCTCGATTGGACCAATGAAATCCATTCCCCAGACACAAAGGGCAAAGGTGAGCTTGTTGCATTAAGCTCGTTTGACAGCACTAGTATCATGTCTATATGTATCTGACATTGGTAGCACTTCTGAACATACCAGATGCAATATGTTTCCATGGTAATCCAAAAGTATCCGTCTCTGAGTATCTTCTTGGCCAAGACAAAGCCATTCATACAACTATTCCTGGGTAAACGAGTTTTATTGTAACTCAACTTCCTTCCTCTATTATTTGATAAAAATAAAATTAAAAAAATTAAAATATGATCATAAATGCAAATAATTCATGAAATTAATTTGTTTATTAAATTTTGTATGAGTATTTTAATAGGTGAAAAATTACGTGCTCACAGTCGATGGCAACTAAAATGAATCGGCGCCCGTTTGAGGCGGTGGGCTCGATTGGACCAATGAAATCCATTCCCCAGACACAAAGGGCCAAGGTGAGCTTGTTGCATTAAGCTCGTTTGACGGCACTAGTATCATGTCTATATGTATCTGACATTGGTAGCACTTCTGAACATACCAGATGCAATATGTTTCCATGGTCATCCAAAAGTATCCGTCTTTGAGTATCTTCTTGGCCAAGACAAAGCCATTCATACAACTATTCCTGGGTAAACGAGTTTGATTGTAACTCAACTTCCTTCCTCTATTTCTGTCCTAGCTGAAATCAACTTTTGTCAACTTTATCCGTTTGCAACTTTTCGTATTAGAAGACATTCTCTTAGTTCTTTGATACTCATCAAACACTGATGTCTCCTATGCAAGTATGATTATTGTGCCAATTGTTCCGTTCAGATGTGTATGCTATGATGGACCTCGTTCAACTTTGTGATCTTTTGTCAATCTTCAAAACCCATTAAGTGACATGGGTTAACATAGACACGGCTTGTAGACACCCCTAGGACAGAACTGCTCTAATACCAAGTTTGTCACGACCCAAACTGGAGGATCATGACTAGCACCCGGGCCATACTTGCCGAGCACCAACGTAAATTTTATCTAACCTACTTATTATCTTTAAGGGCCGACGAGATCAATATAAGTGGTAAATATGGATTATGAACACCAAACAATGAAAGATAATGGAATGAACATGCATAACATGGGATAACAAGACTGCCAAGAAACTACATGTAAGTTAGGAGCTACCACGCTTCCATGAAAGACTATACAACACAAATCATCCGACAAGGCATGCCAAACTATACATAAGTCGACAAATGTCTGTGAGCTTCTAAATGAGCATAAGTAATGCAACATAGCCGGAAAAAGGCCCCGACATACCCATAATATGTATAACAAAAATGCAAACCAAGACCACGGCAAGTCCGAAGAAAGGATCTCGCCTATAACCGCTGAACTGGAAAGCCTATTGTGGTATGGGAGTTGCGTCTACCTGTCTATCAGGACCTGCAGCACGACATGCAGCATCTACCTGTCTATCAGGACCTACAGCACGACATGCAGCGTCCAAAAATAAAAAGGACGTCCGTACAAATAAAGTACTGAGTATGTAAGGTAGGAAAGCATAAGTAAGAACTGTAATGTAAACGGGGATAAAGAATATACAACCTATAACATTTGAGTACCTCTGAGGGCTACTAATGTGAAATGTGTGATACATACATATATATACATCAACCTTTAAATTATCTGCCTCTGTGGGCATCATCATCATCATATTGTACCCGGCTACGTGGAGCTCGGTAAACCCAACTGATTAGTGGTTGCACAATAGGTGCCATACCCAGCCGACTATAGCGCGGCTCAGTAGAGTAAAATATATATATATATATATATATATATATATTTATATTTTATATACTTTAAAGAGATCAAGTTTTCACATCATGGCCACGCAAACAAAAAAAAAACAAAAAAAAAAAAGGAACTAAGTGATTACAAGTGTATCCCCCTAACCCTTTTAGCTATTCTTCTTTATTTATTTTGCATTCTTTAATTGGGTGGATTGTATGGGTGGAAGAGGAGGAAAATAAAAAAGAACAGTTCATTGCATTAGACTCTCTTTACACGCGAGGTTTGGATACATGACCTTCAAATCATACGACAACAACTTTTATTGCTGCGTCAAATGCTTCTGTGCACTATGTTTGTTGAATGGTAGTAATTTATTTATTTATTTATTGCTTANAAATAAGAGAAGCAACCTCAACATCAAGTGTTTCATAAGAAGGGAAACAATGTAAGTTCCTCTAGCTTCTAAGAGTAGAGTATCTTTGGAAGCTCGTTCATTGCATTATGTACAATCAGAGTCGTGCAAAGGAACGAAAGGGATAGCCTCACATGCCTTGTATATACTGCCCCAACCTCAAGCTACTCAAATTTCACAACTCCTTAATCTACAATAAGAGAAACGACACTATCGTTATCGTTTAAGCGTCATAACTATTATGTATCGGCCACAACCTATTTTACGATGAAACGGACAGAACCTCCCCTATATATATGACTTCACAAAAGTCAAAACAATCACCAAACAACCCAAACAACATCCATAATAATCAAATAGAGCCTCCCAAAACAATCCACACACAACCTAAATACTTCATACATAAGACGACCACCGTAGTCATGTCAAACGAACCGAAAATATTACAACGAACGACCATACCATAACCCTACATCTATATGGTGTTTCGCCACACCCTTCCTCCTCCAAAACTCCACAAAACATTAGTAAAACACGCAGCCCAACAGCAACCCAAAACAGTCCGCTACAAGTCAAATAACTCGAACTCACGGCTTCCGATCACCAACCCGTGAGTTCTAACTATTACAAAACACATTTATCAACCTTCCTTGATATTTAAGAAATTAAATACATATATTATACGTTTCTTAACTATGAATTACTTTCCAAAAATCTAACTACAAAGAAAAAGGAGAGGCGGTATAATGACACTTACGTCGTAGGGATCGTTTTGATGTCATCGCTTCTCGATTTCATGCCAGGGATGATAATCTTCTTTGAAACCGTAGAAGATAGCTTGAGGTTATGTTTATGGGTGTTCTATGGTATATTTATGCTTAAAAATGAAGAGAAAACCGACCTAAGACTTATATATATCATTTTTGGAAAAGTCAAAGAGGTACTAGCTTGGCATCCTAGGATTGGTCCATCTCCGACACTTATATCTTTTTATCCCGATGTCGTATGAATGAACGGTTAAAAGCATTGGAAACTATATTCCAATAGATTCAATTTTGTATGTAATATGTCCCAATAAGACCTCATATAAAACATGAAATGTATTTCTCAAAAAGCTCTAGTGCTCCACCTACTTGTCGCTTATGATGTCTGCGCAGTCTCACGAAACTGCAAATATATCTCTACTCCTACGTATTATCGATGAATGGTTTAATTCATTGGAAACTAGACCTACTGATATTCAGTTTGGTTGGTATATTATTCAATAATTCCAAGTATATTGGGAGAAAAGCTCAGTTATATTTGGCCTAAAATTTAGCACATTATGAATGTAATTTGTGAAGACCTTTGCCAACTTTTGCTCCACAAGTTGCTTAACTTCAAAACGTAGTACACGACTATCATATGACAAACATAACTCATAGCATAACCTCGTTATCATGTAACGAACCATAGTCTCAACCTAAAGTACATGTTATAACATTCCAAACTCATCGACTTTCAACGAAACTTATTTTCTTCAATTGGTTTAGCTTCTAAGCTTTCTAACCCTCTTGGTACTCGTTATTCATGATCTTAAATATTTGTAACCTCCAATGTAACATGATTAACTTACTTTATATTCCTTCAAATATAATCTTATTTCAGAGCTTACATCAATTGACTTATGATGTACTCTCACGTACGAAAACATGGGGTGTAACAAGAGGGGTCGATCAGTTTGATCATAGAAGGTGATGACCCAAAGAAGCCAGCGGTCACCCTTAATTCTATCATAGTCCAGATCCATCCATCTGGAGATGTTGAGGTAGCTATGTTAGTACCTTTCGAGTTTGAAGCAGCACCACCCGCAAAGGCATCTGCGACGTTTGAAGTCGTAGTTATGCCAACTGCAAATGCACCTGCACAATTTGTGATTGCAGTCATGCCTCCTGCTAAGGCACATGTTCCGTTCGAGGTAAATATAGCTACACCAATCACAGTGGTAGTGCCAACCACGCCACCTTTCCGCAGCAATGTCGTACCATGGGATTATGTAGCCGAGGCAAGAAGAAAGGGCAAGGACAAGGTCGAATAAGCTACTGCAGAACAGGGTATGACAAGGACCAGCAAAGTCTATGCACCAGAACATTTGGCTGAATCAAGAAAACATGACTCCAACAGGCCACCAATTATTGAGATAGGCCCAGATGACCTTTGGAGGAAGGTACAGGCCAAGGAGTACTCTGTCATTGACCAGTTGAACCAGACACCAGCTCAGATATCTATTCTTTCATTGCTGCAAAATTCAGAGGCACACAAAAATGCTTTGATGAAAGTGCTGAATGAAGCATATGTGCCAAACAACATCACCAGCGGGGAAATAGCCAATATGGTAGGCCAAGTGCTGGAGATTCACAAGATCACTTTTCATGAGGACGAGATGCCGCCTGAGGGGTTGGGTCATAACAAAGCACTGCATATCACTGTGAAATGTGAAGACTATTTCATCACAAAGATTCTAATCGATGGGGGATCCAGTCTCAAATATGTCCATTGACGACGCTCAAGAAATTAGGCAAAGGGTTGTACGAGATATGAGAAGGGTCAATGAACGTGAAAGCTTTCAATGGTTCCCAAAGGTCCACCATCAGCGATATCAGTCTCTATTTGCAAATGGGGCCTATATGGTTCGAAGTCGATTTCCAGGTGATAGACATATCGGCGTCCTACAACCTGCTATTAGGGCGGCCATGGATACATGTCGCTAGAGCCGTGGCATCGACACTGCATCAGGCAGTGAAGTTTGAATGGAACCATCAAGAGGTAATCATCCACGGAGACGGGAGCAATCCTATTTACAGTCGTCAGACTATTCCAGTAGTTGAAGGAAGAAGGAAGATGGGTGGAGAAACTTACCACCACATTGAACGAGTCAATGCCATAGACAAAGACAAATGGTTAGCAAAATAGCGAGCATGATGAACTAGAGAGGGTATGAGCCAAGAATAGGGCTCGGCAAGAATCTCCAAGGAATCTCCAAACCAATAAAGATCAAAAACCATGGCACCATTTTTGGTCTGGGATACGAATATACTTGGCAAGAGTACAACGACTGGTCGCCACCATGGCGCGGCCTCTATTACCCATTGGAGCGGCCAATACCACATATGTAACAAACATTTCAGCAAGCCGGCATTATCTATAGGTTAGAGGAAGAATAAGCACTTCCAGCGCTGAGGAACTTATTTCTGGAAGACGGTGACATGGATTGTTGTGTCATTTTTGAGGAGGAGGGGGAGGAAGGCCCTTCCGTCCAGGCCGTGAGAAAAGGAGCGTCTCTCAAGAATTGGACTATCAGAACAGCTAGGGCCCGACGAGCCTCGGGGTAGAAGGTCTAAATAAGCATTATTCATTGTATTTTACTCAATGATTTCCTTTTCCGCATTTTATTTATGCAATAAGAGCTTCAATGTTCAAAATGTTTTTATTGTTCAAAAACACTTTTACGTTTTTATGAATCAATATCTATTATTATAATTTTTATCTCATTACTTTATCTATACATAATTACTATTACTTGTCTTGATGAACCGATGACTGTGACATGCAACGAGACAACGCAACAACGAACATTGATTAAGAAGAAGAACATGATATACCTGACGAAATTTTCAAAGAAGTCAAGAATTATGAGAACAGCCCTAAGTCCAACCTGGACGAGACCAAAATTGTCAACCTGGGAGATTAAGAAAATGTCAAGGAAACTCGCATCAACATTCATTTTTTGCCGCCAGAGAAGAAGGAATACACGGAATTTTTGAAGGAGTACGAGGATATATTCGCATGGTCGTACGATGACATGACTGGTCTGAGTACGTCCATCGTTTCTCACAAGTTACCGACTAACCCAATGTGTCCACAGGTAAAGAAAAAGCTCAGAAAGTTCAAACCTGACATGAGTTTGAAAATCAAAGAAGAAGTCACCAAGCAAATCAATGACAAGGTTCTTAGGGTAGTGGAGTATCCGACGTGGTTAGCTAACATCGTGAAAGTGACAAATAAAGATAGGAAGGTTAGAGTATGTGTCCACTATCGGGATCTCAACCGGACCAGTCCAAATGACGACTTCCCTTTGCCAAACATACACATCTTGATTGACAATTGCGCCAAGAATGAACTACAGTCATTCGTGGATTGCTTCGCTAGTTACAATCAAATCTGGATGGATGAGGAAGATGCTGAGAAAACAGCTTTAATTATGCCGTGGGGAGTATACTACTATAAGATGATGTCGTTCGGCCTGAAGAATGCTGGGGCCACATATATGAGGGCTATGACCACTATCTTCCACGATATGATACATAATGAGATCGAGGTATATGTGGACGATGTTATTATCAAGTCTAAGATAGTTACTGATCACATAGAAGATCTGAGCAAGTTCTTCAATAGGTTGCAGAAATACAATCTAAAACCAAACCCCGCAAAGTGTGCATTCGAGGTTCCCGCTGGGAAATTGCTCGGGTTCATTGTAAGCCGTCGAGGAATAGAACTGGATCCGTCAAAGGTCAAAGCCATCAAAGAGTTACCACCGCCAAAGAACAAGAAAGATGAGATGAGTTTCCTGGGACGCCATAACTTCATCAGCCGATTCATAGCCCAGTCCACAGTTATATGTGAGCCGATCTTCAAGATACTGAAGAAAGATGCTGCAACTAAATGGACCAATGATTGTCAAAAGTCTTTTGAAATAATTAAGGAGTAACTGTCAACACCACCAATCTTGGTACCACCTAATCCAGGTAGACCTCTGTCACTCTACCTTGCAGTATTAGATGGAGCTTTTGGTTGTGTTCTGGGGCAGCACGATGAGACAGGAAGAAAAGAGAAGGCTATTTATTATCTAAGTTAGAAGTTCACTCTGTACGAGGCAAGGTATTCTCTACTGGAATGCACCTGTTGTGCTATAAATTGGGTAGACCAGAAGCTGAGGCATTATTTCTATGCCTAAACAACATATCTCATGTCAAGGATGGATCCCTTGAAGTAAATCTTTCGGAAACCCATGCCCACTGGCAAGCTCGCCAAGTGGCAAATCCTGCTGAGTGAGTTCGACATTGTCTTTGTGACTCATAAAGAAGTCAAGGGACAAGCATTGACAGACCATCTTTCTGAGAACCCTGTTGATGGAGAATACGAACACCTGAAAATGTATTTTCCTGATGAAGAGGTATCATTCATAGGAGAAGACGTTGGAGAATCCTATGACGGTTGGAGAATGTTTTTCGATGGAGCAGCGAATTTAAAGGGAGTCGGCATTGGAGCTATCCTGATATTGGAAACTGGTCAACATTATCCGGTATCTGCTAAACTCATATTCCCCTGCACCAACAATATGGCGGAATATGAAGCCTGCATCTTAGGGCTCAACAGGTCCATTGACATGAACGTCCAAGAGCTGTTAATGATCGGTGATTCAGAGTTGCTTATACATCGGGTACAAGGAGAATGGGCTACTAAGAATTCCAAGATACTGTCGTATCTGCAACACATGCAGGAATTAAGAAAGAGGTTTATAAAGACAAAATTCAGGCACGTACCCAAAATTCATGTTCGCCAATGCATTGGATACTCTGTCATCTATGATATAGCAGCCAGATAAGAATTTCATCGATCCCACTCCAGTAAAGATCCATAGTCAGCCATCTTATTGCGCCCATGTTGAAGAAGAAGCAGACGTAAAACCTTGGTTTCATGATATCAAAGAGTACTTGGCAAAGGGAGAGTACCTAGAGCTTGCAAATCACATTCAGAAACGCACGCTCCAGAGATTGTCCAACAACTTCTTTCACAGTGGAGGAATCCTGTACAGGAGGACTCCCGATTTGGGATTATTGAGATGTGTTGATGCAAAGGAAGCCTCCAAGCTACTTGAGGAGATTCATGCTGGGACCTGCGGCCCGCATATGAATGGTTTTGTTTTGGCTAAGAAGATACATAGAGCCGGTTATTTCTGGATGACCATGGAAACGGACTGCGTCCAATATGTTTAGAAATGCTACTGATGTCAGGTACATGCAGATATGATAAAGGTACCTCCAAATTAGCTCAATCCAACAAGCTCACCTTGGTCGTTCGCTGCTTGGGGCATGGACGTTATTGGACCGATTGAGCCTACCGCCTCCAACAAACACAGGTTCATCTTGGTAGCAATTGATTATTTCACTAAATGGGTCGAAGCAGCATCCTACAAAGAAGTGACTAAGAAAGTCATGGCAGACTTTGTCCGCGGCCGTATTGTTTTTCGGTTCGGAGTCCCAGAATCAATCATCACCGACAATGGTTCCAATCTCAACAGTGACTTGATGAAAGCTATGTGTGAGATCTTCAAAATCAAACACAAGAATTCTACAGCCTAGCGACCTCAGATGAATGGATCTGTAGAAGCCGCCAACAAAAACATCAAGAAAATATTGAGGAAAATGATAGAAAAGCACAACCAGTGGCATGATAAGTTATCATTTGCTTTACTAGGATACCGCACCACAGTCTGCACGTCAATCGGGTTACATGCTAGTTTATGGTACAGAAGCTTTCATTCCCGCTGAGGTAGAAATTCCTTCCCTAAGAATCATACAAGAAGCTGAGGTCAGCGATGCAGAGTGGGGAAATAGCCGTTGTGAGTAACTCGACCTCATAGACGGGAAAAGGATGAATGAAGTATGTCACGGGCAACTTTACCACAATAGAATGACCCGAGCTTTCAACAAAAGGGTCAGGCCGAGACAGTTTGCACTGGGGCAGCTGGTGTTGAAGAAGATCTTTCCACATCAAAATGAAGCCAAAGGGAAATTCTCTCCCAACTGGGAAGGTCCTTATATGGTTCACCGAGTGCTGACAGGAGGAGCACTTATACTTGCAGAGATGGACGGAGAAGTCTGGCCAAAGATAATCAATTCAGATGCAGTCAAACGCTATTATGTGTAATCTTTTATGCTTTATCAATGATGTAAATTGAACTATGCTTGACCTGATTCCCGTTTAAGAGGGGATACAAAGGCAACCCTATGGGTTCGGTCATAATTCAATAAAAATTTCATTCCCCCCCCCCTCCCCCCGCAATTTAAAACTGGGGTAGAATTTTGAGGATGACCCTCAAAATTTCGAAGCAAGTTCAGCCGATCGTCGCATGTGCAACAGTCAGAAGCGTCAACCCATCAAACAGGGGCAGAACTTTCAGGAGGACCCTCAAAATTCTGTAGCAGGAGAGGTTTCAATGTCTTGAACCGCGTCACGGTCATCGGTTCATCTATACTATTTTAAATTATATGTTTGTACTATATTTTTACAAAATCATGCATACTTATTCTTGAAAACATCCTTGTATAACGAACGCTACCCCAATGATACATACAGATTAAACAGGACGAGTCAGCAAAGCCAACGGGGATACGAACTAACCTCCCTATTTACAGAACTCACGATATTTCTTTGGATGCAGGCACAAAGCCCAAAATATACTGTCCGTCCGAGGGACAAATATTGGTCAAAGATACGATTCTCAAAACTGTCGCACTCACCGATATTTATTATCAGCACAAACAAATGATGCACCATAATCACAACGCCCACAACGATTACAATACCGCAATTTATTACCAACTAAGAATTTCTACTGTCATTTATTTAATCTTGCATAAGGCTACTTTTCTGCCTTCCGAGACTAAGCTATGTCTCCATCTGCATGAGGTTAAGCTCTACCTCCATTTGCATAAAGCTACCTTTCTGCCTTCCACTTGCATAAGGCTACCTTTCTGCCTTCCGAGACTTAGCTTTGTCTCCATCTGCATGAGGTTAAGCTCAACCTCCATTTGCATAAGGCTACCTTTCTGCCTTCCACTTGCATAAGGCTACCTTTCTGCCTTCCGAGACTAAGCTCTGCCTCTATCTGCATGAGGTTATGCTCTACCTCTATTTGCATAAGGCTACCTTTCTGCCTTCCACTTGCATAAGGCTACCTTTCTGCCTTCCGAGACTAAGCTCTGCCTCTATCTGCATGAGGTTATGCTCTACCTCTATTTGCATAAGGCTACCTTTCTGCCTTCCACTTGCATAAGGCTACCTTTCTGTCTTCCAAGACTAAGATATATCTCCATCTGCATGAGGTTGAGCTCTACTTCCATTTGCATAAGGCTACCTTTCTGCCTTCCACTTGCATAAGGCTACATTTCTGCCTTCCAAGACTAAGATCTATCTCCATCTGCATGAGGTTGAGCTCTACTTCCATTTGCATAAGGCTACCTTTCTGCCTTCCGAGACTAAGCTCTGTCTCCATCCGCATGAGGTTAAGCTCTACCTCCATTTGCATAAGGCTACCTTTGTGCCTTCTATCTGCATAAGGCTACCTTTCTGCCTTTCGAGACTAAGCTCGGTCTCTACCTGCATGAGGCTAACCGCTGCCTCCAATTTACCTTTTCATCGACACTAAGCGCTGTCTCTAAAGCATTATTTACCTCGCTTTTCTTTCAGGCTAAGCTCGGCCCTTCAATTAGCAACACTAAGCTCTGTCTTGCTAGCATCATATTACTGCATTTCATGGGCTAAAATATCGCCAACCTATCCATAGGCGCCATCGTTCGGAGGCACCATCTTCATGGCCCGAGAACATCATGTCATGGCCTGAGGATCTCTCTCAATTTTGCATATCATCATTCAAAGGCGTCATCGTTCAGAGGAACCATCTTCATGGCCCGAGAACATCATTTCGTGGCCTGCAAATCCCTCATCAAACAATTTATGGCCCAGGACATCATGGTCTGAGGACGTCATCCTTAACAATCCGAAGACAACATTCATAGTCCAACGGGAACGTGCATCATATTTAAATTTACGCATAATATATGCTTGTATTGCTTATTTGCAGGTAATTCGGTAGGCGATGGCTATTCTAGCAGGGGCGGTCCTGCTCCAGTCCCCCTAACCATTCCCGTAAATTGTTTATTCATCAAACCCTATATGTTGCGTCCGTTCTTGAAACCAAGGTGCGACCTAAATCTCTTCAAACTGTTTCGCTCGGTCAAAATTGGCTATCATATCTTTACTCGACAACTCTTCCATCCTTTCGGGGTAAAGAGGGGCAGCTGTTGATACCCAATTTTTTCTCAAATTATTCTTAATTTGCATATGTACCTTCAAAATCAGGTTTTCATGACAATTGGTATTTTTCTATAATTTTACCATATTTTTTATTAATTTTATTTTAATTTATCCAGTAGTTTTATCTCTAATAATTAATTATAAATTGCATTACAAATGATTTCAAAAACATTCCTTAACTTAAAATATAATTTTTGGTCTTATTAAGACGAAATTATTTCATAATTAGCCAAATTGACACTATTTGGCTATAATTGCAATAACTTTGCAGTTATAGCCTAATCATATGTTTTATGTTATTCTTACTCAATAATTAGTCATTCTTGTTTTTAAATACTAATTAATCATTTTAATTTAGTCTATTAAGTATCAATTTCATTTTTAATATAATTATTAGCTATTTTTATAAATTATTTATCTATTTTAATTGGGTATTTAATAAGTAGCCACTTTTATTTTTAAATCCTAACCTAATTAAATCCGGACCCCTACCCATTTAATTAGCCCAAATACCTGGCCCAAACCTTAAAGTCACCCGACGCAATCCCCCTTTTAATCTGGACCGTTGATCATTTTTTATCAACGGACCAGATTAACTCATACCATAATTAATTCCTAAAGACTACCCCCCCCCCCCCGTNCCTATCATTTGTTATACTCAATCGTCTTTCTAATTCCTCTCACCTCTCTCTCTAAACGCTCTATCTACCGAGCCCTATCTCCCCTTCTCCGGCCACCTCCTCGCCGGAAACCATGGAGGTTTCACCTCTCACCAGCCTTATGGCTCCTCCCTTCGCATTTGTGTCATCGGTTAAGGTTCTCAAGTGACCCAAAGGCAGTTCGCTCCTATCTCCGATATCATGCCATCTTTTCGGTCGTCAATGGCCGTTCGAGTAAGATCTATCACCCTCCGGTTGAAAGCCGACAAGATTTTGAGCTTTCTTCTTCTTCTCTGAGGTTTTCTCTAGAAACCCTAACCTTAAAACCCTCCGATCTTTCTTGATCTGTAACTGATATTTGGATATTTTGAGGTTTTCACATGTTTTCTTCCAAAAATCTCATGTTTTAAGAACGATTTCTTCATCTTTAAAAAAAAACTAGGGTTTCTTAACCCCTTTCAAAACGCTTTCTCTTCCGATTTTTAGTACTAATCTACGATTCTCAGTATGTTTTAAACATTTGTTTAAGTCTTCTCTTTTTACCCGAGTTATGCAGTTAAAAATCCCAATTTTTAGGGTTCTGAGTTCGTCTTGGTTGCTATGTTTAATTAATTTGTATGTTTCACATGAACATCCTATGATTTTGTGATTTTTACTTTATGTTTGCTTGTTAGGGTTTCTGGGTTCGATTATTTTTGCCTATATCATGTTTATGCTATGCTATATACGAAACCCTAACTCTTATGTGATAATAGTCTTCTTATGGTTCTGATTCTTGTCTAGTACCTGCTTATTCTTATAATGCTATGGTAAATCATTGATGTCCTTTCTATTTGTGAATCCCTGAATTTCCATGACTAATACTTCACTGATCTTGCGTGATGTTCTTTACTGATTTCGGGTATCTTCTTTAAAACTATGATATTTTTGTGTGATACTTATTTCCCAGTTTTCAAATTATTTCCTTACATGCGTGGTGTTTTCCTTGATTAGTATTGATTCCCAGTAATTTTAATCTTATTCGAGATTCTCTTGACCAATTTCCAGAATTAAATTGTACTCTGCCATATTTTATGTGTATAAATATGCTGTCAAATATTTCTTATATACTTTTCTTACTTGATATATTATGTATTTATTCCTAATTGTATGCCATAAACCTTTACTACTCCTATTAGAGTAAGAATCAGTTTTCAATTGACTCATTTCCTTATTTAACACAGCTTGTGCCCGTTTGAACTATGACTCCCTAATTAAGGAGAGTTCAGGTCTTAATTGATTCTAATTGGGATTATTCCTATAATTGTGTTAAACTAGTACTCCTTACCTTATTTTTCTGCCTATTTTAAACTATAAATACCTCTACTCTCTTCTTAGCATACACATGAACAAGTACACTATTCTGAACTCTCTCACACACATACATATTCTCTCTTCTTATTCTTCCTGGTTATTTGCTATTCTCAGTCGGCTGCAAGCCAAGACTGAGTAATTATACACTCTACTACTCTTCATTCTGCACTTATTCTCTGCCTTAACTGGTATGTTTCAGTTTAGCTTAAAGCCTCCAAAACAATATGTTTCTATTTGTATTTCAATTCCTTTTGTTTCTACTATGCTTTTACTTGTGGTTTTGTTGTCTACCTTGAAATTATCATGCCTACTTGGTATTTTACCAATGTGATTATTCTTTCCCTTTAGTTTCAGCATGTCTACTGCTTTCTTATATGTTCCACTATGACTTAGCACACTACAAGCATACACTATATGTCACTTGGTTACTATGTGATCCTGGACACATGCTATACTCATAAGTCCTCCCCCCTAAACCTATATGTGACTCTGTTTGTTATATGGTATCCCCTCTTTAGCACTCCCTCAATCTGGTTCTGTTAAGTTCCTGGCATGAACCCCTTTGTGACAAATTATTTCTGTGATTGTTTAGGTTATGTACAAGTCTGTGATATTTTAGTACTTCTCTGGTGTTAACTTGTATACAAATCTGTTTCTACGTATGGCCTATTTGTCCCCAATCCCCGCTTCCTTGTTTGTGGTTGTTCCCCTGTACTCTGTGTACTATTTGGTGCTGGTTGGTTATTCTGATTGCTCTCTTCCATTTTCCTTCCAAAACTATTTTCCTAAGCCACTCTCTTACTGTTATGCAAACCTATTCCAAATAAACTTGTCAGAAAATGTTCTTTCAACTAAACTCTTTCAAAACTATGTCAAGAACTCTCACATATATTCTTAGTAATCTAGGTTCTGCCCCTTTAGTGTGTGACTGCTTTGGGATCCCTATGAGATCCCACCAAACTCTGACACATTAGAGCTGGCCTTTCCACACTGCACTTACTCAACATGGTTATGAAAATCCGGGTGTGAGCACTGCCCGGGATCCCTTGAAATCCTTAGTGAACTCTGACACACCTGGATTTGTATGAAAGGATTTGTATGATGGCACTTGAAGCATTCTTGAGATTTTGGGCCTATCCGTAGGCTCCCTATAGTATAACTTCTTCTTTTCTTATTTCAATTATGTAATTTGGTGCGAATGGTTTGTAATAATTATTGTAAACAACTATTTGGGATGGATAGTGAAAAGGGAGGGGTAACTATGCATGTTTTAGCTATAAAAAAGGTAGATACCATGTTATTAAGCCTTATTTCCCTATCTGCGCAATAGAATCATGCTTAGGACTCATTTCATGCATTAGAGATCATGTCCCCTAGGACTTACACTTACTGTTTTCTGCATGTCCATCTCACTAACATATCACTTAGAAAACCCCTGCTGAAAAAATTGTATTTTCTGCAAATCAAGTTCTATGCTGCCATATACACCTAGAGATCCTGTTTTAGGATAAACAACATTAATGAACGTGTTATTTTGCATCTCCTGAAACCATGTTTAAACATTGCAATATTGTACACTTAGAGATCCTGTTTTAGGATAAAACAACATTAATAAACAGGTCGTCTCCAAATCCTCTGCATACTCTGAAAGCATGTTTAAACGATGTACACTTATGCATTTAGAGATCCTTCTTAAGTTCTGCATACACATCAATCTGCATCTCTGTGCATTAGATACCCTGTCCTTAGGATTGCACTTTTATACACCTAGTCTAATTACTGATGCATGAAAAGGGGTAAACAACAACATCACTCAGTCCTTTGCAAATACCTAGTAATGAGTTTGTATTCTTTACACCTAGAAAAACATGCTTAGGTAATACAATGTCAAACAGATATCCTCTAAATAATTCTGGCAATTGGTATACTGTCTCACACCTAGGCAAGCCTTAGGTGACTAATGTGTTTAAAACTGGAAATCTGCTTCCCTGTATATGCCACTTAATGCTTAACAAGTTTATAAAACAATCAATAGGAAAATTGATTAGAACCCCCTTTCTGAATTATAGAACAATATGTACTCTGAGCTCATATAGATACCATGCCTTAGGACTCTGAATTTGAATACTTCCCTTAACTGTGTATGAGTCGTGCTGCCTATTTGCATTATCTGTGGAGGTATACTTGGGACTTTTGATGTCTCTGTGTTTCCCCCCTAATTGCAGTCCTCTATGTTCTTATTTGTCGCCTTAGTATTTTGCCTTTACACCTGAGGGTATGCCTAGAAACTCCCTTATAGGTAGAAGTCCTAAACTCCTCCAGGACTATTAGGAAGGGACGGGTAACAGCACGCAATAACGATCGTTGACCAACACTCGCTTTAATTACCTCTACGGGGTAGGAAGGGTAGATATGGATATGATGACCGGTGCACTAATACCACGTGTATCCCCTCTTTGAGGAGTGACATACCGGGTATTGCATTGATGTGATCCATATGACAAACAACCTAAGATATCCTTACCCCCATATGCATGTTTAGATTATAACTCTTTCAAAAACTTTTACTTAGTTATTCAATATTTTCAAACTTAGTAACACATGTGTTCTTAGACTGCGAACCTTTCAAAACTATTTACTTTTCTTAAACATTAATTGCCTATTTGCTACCTGTACAAATTCACAAAAATTGTTTGGCCGGGAACCACAGTTGTGGATTCTGAGGGGTGCCTAACACCTTCCCCTTAGAATAATTTCAAGCCCTTACCCTATCTCTGGTTATCAAATCAATGTATGTAACTAACTCAAATAGGTTCCCTAACGCACCTTAAAATTGTTAGGTGGTGACTTTTCAAAATCTTGCATACCTCTTTCCCAAAAGGAAACGAGTTGTCCCAATAATGTCAAGAACCCTTTACCGGCCCGAGAGGAGTTGGAAAAGAGGGGGCGCGACAACAACATTATTGCTGGAGGCGGATGAAGAAGAATATTGTTGAGTTTGTAGCTCGGTGTCTCAACTTTCAGCAGGTCAAGAATGAGCACCAGAAGCAAGGTGGATTGCACCAGAGGTTAGATATTCCAGAGTGGAAGTGGGAGTGGATCACCATGGACTTTGTAGTTGGGCTCCCACGGACTTCGAGGAGGTTCGATTCTATATGGGTTATTGTGGATCAGTTGACCATGTCCGCGCACTTCATTCCTGTTGGTACTACTTATTCTTCGGAGCGGTTAGCTGAGATTTATATCAGGGAGATTGTCCGATTGCATGGTGTTCCAGTTTCTATCATTTCTGACAGAGGTACTATGTTCACATCTCAGTTCTGGAGGGCCGTGCAGAGAGAGTTGGGTACTCAGGTTGAGTTGAGCACAACGTTTCATCCTCAGACTGACAGGCAGTCAGAGTGCACTATTCAAATTTTGGAGGACATGCTGCGTGCTTGTGTCAGTGAGTTCGGGGTTCATGGGACCAGTTTCTGCCACTCGAGGAGTTTTCTGATGATAATAGTTATCAATCGAGTATCCAGATGGCTCCGTATGAGGCTCTATACAAGAGGAGGTGTAGGTCTCCGATTGGTTGGTTCGAGCCGGGTGAGGCCAGGCTATTAGGCACAGATTTGGTTCAGGACGCGTTGGATAAGGTGAAGTTGATTCATAAGAGATTTCGCACGGCACAGTCGAGGCAGAAGATTTATGCGGACCGGAAGGTCCGGGATGTGTCTTTTGAGCGAAGGTTCTACTGAAGGTGTCACCCATGAAGGGTGTTATGCGGTTCGGTAAGAGGGGAAAGTTGAGTCCCTGGTTCATTGGGCCTTTTGAGGTACTTCAAAGGGTTGGAGAGGTGGCTTATAGACTTGCTTTGACACCTAGCTTATCGATTGTTCATTCGGATTTTAATGTTTCTATGCTCCGGAAGTATGTTGGTGACCCGTCTCATGTTTTGGACTTCATCACAGTTCAGCTTGAGGGTGATATGTCATATGAGGTAGAGCTAGTGGATATTTTGGGTCGACAGGTCAGAAGGTTGAGGTCTAAGGATATAGCTTCAGTAAAGGTGAATTGGAGAGGGAAGCCGGTGGAGGAGGCCACCTGGGAGACCGAGCGGTAGATATGGAGCAGATATCCTGACTTATTTGAGACTCCAGGTATGTTTCTAGACCCGTTTGAGGACGAACGTTTGTTTAAGAGGGGGAGAATGTAACGACCCGGTCGGTCGTTTCGTGAAATTATCCCCGTTTTTCCTGTTTCAGATTTGTCACATGTTATTTAACCTAATTATGATGTGTTGGGTTGGTTGGTTTTGGTTCGAAATGGTCGTGGTGAGAATTGAGACACTTAGTCTCTTAAATGAGCTTAATAGTTGGAAAAGTCAACCGAGAGTTGACTAATAGATAAATGACCTCAGAATGCAGATTTTATGGCTCGGATAGCTTCGTTAGGTTATTTGGGACTAAGGAGTGTGTTCGGAATGTGAATTGAGGTCCGGAGTAGAATTTGGCTTGAATTGGCGCAATTGAGTTTTTGGTGATTTTCGGCCGGCAGTGGGAAATTAGCTATCGAGGTCGGAATTGAATTCCTAAAGTTGGAGCAGGTTCGTAGGTTCATTTTGGATGTGTGTGCAAATTTTCAGGTCAATTGGACGTGTTTTGAATGGTTTCGGCATCTTTGGCGAAATTTTGGATGTTTCAAAGTTCATAGGCTTGAATCCGAGGTGAATTTGGTATTTTTGCGTTCTTTTCGGTGTTTTGAAGGCTCAACTAAGTTTGAATGAGGTTGTGGGAGGTTTTGGCATGTTTGGTTGAGGTCCCGATGGCCTCAGGTGAGTTTCGGGTTGTTGACGGATCAATTTTTTGTCTTTGAACTTGGCAGACTTTCTGGTGTTGTTGCAGAGAAATTTTGTTCTTCACGTTCGCGGTGGGGTCTCGCGTTCATGAAGAGTAGATGGGGGAGATGGGGTTTTTGTTCTATGCGTTTGCGAGAGGGAGAGGCGAACCCGAGAGGTTAAGCAGTGTGTGCATTGCGAACGCATGAGAGGGGATGCATTCGCGAAGGGAAGTTGGCAGCTAGAGGACCCCAAACATTTTGGTCTACGCGTTCACATGAGGGAGACGCATTTGCGTAGCTTGAGTTGTCTAGGCATCGCGTTCGCAGAAAGGCAGTTGCGTTCGCGTAGGGTAAAAGAGGGGGGCGTGTTGGTTGTTTTATGCGAACGCGTGCATAGGGTCGCGTTCGCGAAGGGTAATAACTGGGTAGATTCTTTTAAGTTCAAAAACGAGGGTTTAGTCCATATTTTCAAAAAACCCATTAGAGAGCTCAGGAGAAGGTGAAATTTGAAGGGATATCCAGTGGAGTTCTTGGGGTAAGTATTCTTCAATCATATTTGGGTTAAAGTCTTGATTTTCATCATTTAATTTGAGGAATTAGAGTGAAAATTGGGGGGAAATGGGAGGAAAGTTTGAGAATATCTTTTGATGATTTGAGTGGGCAATTGAGGTCGGAATTTAATGAATTTGATATGGGTAGACTCGTGAGGGAATAAGAATTCTAATTTTGTGATTTTTATCGAATTCCAAGACATGGTCCTGGGGGTCTGGTTTGGCCAATTTCGGGATTTTGGGTTAATTTTGATAATTTTCGAATGGGTTTCATTCCTTGGCATATAATAATGATATAAATCAGATTTTGGTAGATTTGGAGCACTCGGAGACCGAGTCTAGAGGCAAAGGCACTGTGGGCTAGGAGTTTAGCCGGTTTTGAGGTAAGTAACGTTTCCAAACTTGATTCTGAGGGTTCGAAACCTCCAACTATATGATATATGACTGTAATTGAGGCGACGCACATGACAAGTGATAGGCGTGTGGGCGTGCACTGAGTCATTAGTGGTCTGGCTCTTCCCATGGCACCATCTAGTAGCTATTACGGATTGATATCCGCACTTCTAATAATGTGGTAAATGTGAACATGTTAGAAATTATGTTAAGTATAAATTCTAAGGCTTCACGCCGAATATGCTGAGACCCGAGTGGTCGTATATTACTGTCTCATTTTGTGATTATTTGATTTCCTATAATCAGTCCTATCATAGCATATCATTGCATGCCTCAGTCTCATTAATTGTTAATTATATGCATATTTATCATTGTTTCGGGCCGATTTATGCATCTGTGATCCATGTGAGCGAGACTGGAGAGTAATGATTGAGTGAGGCCGAGAGCTTAATATTGAGACATTTATGAGATCGGACTGCACACCACAGCAATACTCGGATCATGTCTTCGTTGGCTTGATATAGCGCTTGGTTTTATAAGAGCCCCTCCGGAGTCTTTACACCCCTAGTGAGCACATTGATATTTGAGGGATGGATCATCTCTGGGCATGGATCTTGTCCGAAGTTGTTGATATGTGAGGGATGGATTGTCCCTCGACATGGATCTTGTCCGAGTGTTGTATTCTGGAGATGGATCTTCTTCGTGGGGCTGGACTGGACTTTTTCCTCAATACTGAGTGACTACGGTCACCGATGATTATGCACATTCCGGGATGGACCTTCCCTAGGTCTGAGACCCATATACGGTATTGAGTATACTTCTGTGTGAGGGTTGTTGAGCATTGTGTACATTCCCACACTGGTTTCACATATTTATATGTTCGCACGTAGAGTATACCGAGCATACTTGGCATATTTTGTTTATTTTCTGATAAATTGTTAGCATGTTGAATTTTTGTACGCTATTTATTGTAACTTCTGAGGTTTAGTCTGTCAGTACCTCTCAGCCCATAGTTTGGGTTTGTTACTTCTGAGTTAGTGTACTCACGTTACCCCTGCACCTTGTGTGCAGATCCAGGTTCATCGAGGCCCGGTAGTAGTGGTTGATTTACTGACAAAGTTCCCAGGGGTCTTCGAGGTAGAAGCTGGCGATCGCAACCTTGATTTCTCCATCTTTATCTTCCTGTCGCATTTTCATTATCTCATACTATGTTGTCTATTTTCTATTTTGACATTTATATTGTAGTAGCTCGTGACTGAGTGACACTAGATCCGGGGTTGGATTCCGAATTGTGCTTTAATGTTGTTTAAATGTTCAAGTGGGTCATTATCAATATTTTGCTTCTAAATTTATATAATTTCTGAAAAATAATCTTGGATTCAACGAAATGTGTGGCTTGTCTAATTCCACAACATGCACCATCACGACTAAGTGTTTGGGGTCGTGACATTTAGTGCAATTAAAACTCAAAAATATGATACTTATAATATGATTAGCCAAATAATTTAGTTATTGTAGGAATTATAAATTAAATATGAACTAGGAGAAGACTCAGTCCTGCAAAGACAACTGTAAAACATGAACATACTAATATGAGTCCAGCTAAATCTAAGGCAATCATTGCAAATAAGAGTTTTCAAGAATAGATGGATAGTACTTAGCCACAGTCGAGTGGAGTGAAGCAGTCATGGGTAGACGAAATGGAAAATATGGAAGCTCAACCAATACAGGAAGGAGAAACTGAATCTTGTAAAACACTGAAGTTAAGGTATTAGTATGAGATAATTTAGATATTACAAAAATTTATATAAGAAATATTACTTACAATATAAATATCTCGTAGACTCCAACATCGGCGACGCGCAAGAAAACAAAGATTAAAGATTTATTGGCAAACAAAAAGGAATAATTTTTAGAATGTGAGACTTTATTTGGGTTTGGGCTTCAAATTTAATAACATAAATATGTGAAAAAATTGGCCTAGACAATTTAAGAGGAGCCCAGAGGCTAAGACCCACATAAGAAAACTTCGGTTTTTTGGTTTAACTGAAAACTAAAGTTGCAAAACCGAGCACCGAACCGAACACCGAAATTATAGAAAACATAAACCGCAAAACGACCGAATAAACCGAAACACTGAAACCGAATGAACCGAAATTCACGATTCGGACGGATTTTTCTGTTCGGTCGGTATTATGCCCACCCCCAATGTCATTTTTCGAAAAGCTTTTATGTAAGTTTTTAAATAAAATATAATTTTTACTTTAATGCTTATATTTTTCTAAGCCGAGGGTCTATTGGAAATAAATTTTATATCCTCATAAGGTAGGGGTAACGTCAGCATACACACTACCCTACCCAAACTCCACGCTGTGGGATAATATTGTGTATGTCATTGTTGTTGATGTATAATTTTGACTTTAAAAACAATTAGAGTTGACCACAGTCAATGTTCTTGGTAAACGAGCTTGGATCGGTATCTTGACAATTTCAGTAGGTTTGTATGATATTTTTGGACTTGTACGCATATTTGGTTGGGGTCGGGGAAGACCCGCGAGCTTTTCAGCGTGTTATGTGGAAAGTTGGAAAATGAGTTAAAACTTTGAAAAATCTTAAGTTTTGATGATTGATTTGTCATTTTGATATTTGTGGATGATTTGAGGTAGCGTGCGAGTTTGTATGAGAATTATTACACTTGTGTGCATATTCATGTTGGAGCCCGGGGACTCAGGTGAGTATCATATTAATTTTAGATCATGTTTGGCCTTGTGAGTTTCCTAGGTTTTTCTTCTGGTATATTAGTGCTTCGCGATCGCAATCGCAAAGGGATATTTTGGGGTTGGGGTTGGATACACTATGTGAACATGAGAGGTAGGTCACGATCGTGAAGGCTTGGGGAGACTACTCTTCACGAACGCGTCAGATCCCACGTGAATGCGTAGGTTTGGGATGGCTTGGGAAGGCATGTGGGGTTCTTCCTTGCGAACGCGACCTACTGGTCGCAAACTCAGTGCGAACCTCGTGAACGCGAAGGCTAACTGGCATGTATGCCCCTGAACGCGACAGGTGTTTCGCGAACGCGCAGAGCACCTGATACCTAGTTAAATGAAAAATGGGATTTCATTATCTTTCCCCATTTTTGAAACCTAGAACTCGGACTAGAGTGATATTTTGAAAAGATTTTCATCCCAACTTCAATGATTCGATTAGTTTGGAGGCTTGTTCTAAAGGAAAAGTCGTGGTTCAATGTTGATTGTTAGCTTGAATAGATTTTGGTGTCGGTCCCAGAGGCATCAAGTGGTGGCATTACTACGACTGCTTTTCATCCGGAGACTTGAGGTAGAGATGCACAACATTCGCAGACCCTGAAGTCCCCTTCTATCTTTTGTACTGTTATTTCATTCATATAGTTGCACTTCTATTTCGGCCTTTGACTGTAGTATTTTTAGAAGTTCATGTACTTGTGACACCAGATTCCATGATTAGACTAGACGATGTTTGGAGTATATTATAATTATTTTGAGGTTCTACATGTTTGATTCTTTTTAAACTACTTTTAAAATTTATTTAAAAAATAGTTGTGTACTAATGTCGGCTTGCGTAGCAAGTGGACGTTAGGCGCCAATATGACATCAAGGTTTGAATTTCAGCCTGTGACACATTTAACCCGCTTGATCCTACGTGGGTCTGCCCCTGGCAGGATACATTAGCATTGCATGACCAAACGTTAGTAATTATGATAGATTGAATTCGTATTAAAACATTTGATATTTAAAAAAATTATAAGTCAGTAATTACATTTTATTGGATTAATCGCTGACAGAGGAGAATGTAGTGTGTTAGCAACGGGTTAAATTAAACCCATAAATGTCACACCCCAAAATCAAGGAGCGTGAATGGAGCTCAACCGAGTAAACCCGACTAAGCAAGCATGTCAGACACTTCCTTCCCGACTCACTTATGACCAGGAGAGGGCATGATTTCATTAATTAGACAATAGGAAGATCGTATACACATTACTAAGTCATTTAATGAAATACACATTACCAACTCTCTCTGAAATACTCTCCAGAAATGGGAGGTAAACTGAGTACCTCGGTCTGATATGATAGATAAGGGCACACCGTGCAATCTGACAATCTCTCTAATATAGATCTGAGCCAACTTCTCTG
>ML288692.1:0-33141 GCA_005239495.1 Nicotiana undulata
CGAATCAAACCTGTGACTCAGGGGCAATGAAAGTATAAGTTCTCCCCGATCACGAATCAAACCCGTGACTCGGGGGCCATGAATGCATGAATGCGTTTATGCGACTGCATGAATGCATATATATATGTGTATATGTAGACACCGTGGTACCGACTCGCCCACACTCAACGGGATCGGATACTCACCTTACTTGATAGCCAAAGCTAGGATTTTCATTATATAATCCTCTTTGCTCATAATATTACCACGATTGAACAATTCAAGTACGAGAAGGAATTTTTAACCACCATCGTTTAGCTCAACGGCTCATCATCTCATTTAATCTTTGCTCTTTATCAATTATATCAGGAGTAACACAATTACTCAATTGATGGAGTTCAAAATTCTTATGTGAATATTATGTACGTTAAATTCGCAGCTATCATATCTCAAGTTCATCCAATTATCAGTAATAACTTGTACAGAACATCAGATAATATCAAACAACAATTAGGACATGCTCGTGGGTCCTACGGCTACCCGATATACAGTATAGATGCCACGTACGAACTCTCATCACGTGGTACGTACGTAGCCCCCCCTCAACGAGCACAATTAGCAATCAAGAGCCTAGGGGACATTTCCCCCTTACAAAGTTTGGAAAGGAGACTCACCTGGACAAGTGCTCCTCCGGCCAACGGACCAATCAACACGACGCACGAATCCTCCGAATCACCCTCGATGGCTCGCAACTAGCCAAAAGCACATAATTATATCAATTTAGGAAGATTCGAGGAGGATTTATCAAATATTTCCTTAAAAACGTATTCTTGACGTACTTTGGAAATTCAACTCCGAGCTTCGGCGTCCGGAAAATTATAATTCTTGAAGAAACGCGCTATACGTCGCCTAAGGATCAAACTTAACTCAATTAATCATCCCTTAATGGCCCAAAAATTAGAATTCACATTTTTATCAAACCCCTCCTTCTTCCCCCAACCATTTCTTATGAATTTCAATGAATTAGGAAGAGGAAGTTCTCAAAGAACGGAAGAAATGACATGCGGAGGGTTAAGGAATCACTTACTTGAGTTTCTAGACCAAAATATCCGTTCTGGAGCTCTTGGGGTCGTCAACAATGGAGGAAATGTGATTTTGGGAATGAAATCACGACTTCGGCCTTTTATTTGGACTGCCCAGCAGTTTCCGCACCTGCGACTTTTGGATCGCAGGTGCGGACTCGCACCTGTGAAAATTGCGTCGCGCCTGCGGAAAATGGTCTGGGCACTGGGGGATTTTTCTCTCCTGCGGACAATTGTCCGCGTCTGCGGAGCCGCCCCTGCAGAGAATAGGCCGCTCCTGCGATGGATTGGGCCCCTGGGGAAGGTCGCGCCTGCGGGCCTTTGTCCGCTCCTGCGGAGCCGCGCCTGCGGAGAGAAGGCCGCCCCTGCGGAAAGAACCGCACCTGCGAGGGGAATTCTGCTGGTGCGAACCTCGCGCCTGCGGCTCATGGACCGCAGGTGCGGTCACACCAGTAAATTCCCACCAGCAGTTCAATTGCTGGTTTTTGACCCCGATCGGGGTCCGGGAGATCCCTGCCCCCACCCGAGCCCTCGACAAATTATACCAACAAGCCCCAAATCACATGACGGACTTGCTCGAGCTCCCAGAACACTAAAAACATCATTCAAACCAAGAATCACTCTCCAAAGCCCCTTAGATCAAACTTAGGATTTCAAGAAAAATTTCAACGGCTCATCAATACGCCGAACGGGTCTACACTGCTCGGAACGACCCCAAATTTTGCCGACAAGTCATAAATGACTATACGGAACTATTTCCAGTTCCGGAATTCAATTCGGACCATGATATCACGAGGTCCAATTCCAGGCTGAATTCCAAATCACATGAAATCTTGAATTCCAATTCAGGTGCCGAAATACTCCCGGGTCATCAGAACCTCGAGGCGAACACACTACCAAGTCCGAAATCATCATCAGGAGCTGCTGGAGCTGTTAGAACTCGATTCCGAGGTCGTTTGCTCAAAATGCTGCTCGGAACCAAAATCGGCCAAATAGGCTAGCCTTCAGGAACCAAGTGTTCCTGAACTGGCCAAATCACTTTCGAATATTGAACTACCTGCCCACACAAGTCATAAGGCACGAGTAGTCGCTACGGAAAGAGTCATTCACGGGAACGGAGTCCCAACACACAAAATGACCGGTTGGGTCATTACAGAAAGAGGTACGGAACAAACAGGTACGGGGTAAACACCCACGAGATAATTAGAAGCGGTAGCTCCAGTCTAATTGAGGAGTTGAAGAGAAATGGTCAGAATGAACCAGGGCAGGATAAGGGCATATTCAAAGGTCTTCAATCAATTAGCCAAACGTTACTGAATCTTCATGCAACAGTTACGATTACCTATTGTAACATTACATTAATGATATAAATATTCATTAATGTTCAATCATTAAGAGTAGACATTATATTAAGAAATTCCCTATAAAAAGGAGTAAAATCTCACTTGTATGGACACGTTCGAACCACTATTGGAATATATTTATATTTCTGTGCTCTTATTATTTTCTTATTTTACAAGTCAAATTTCTATTCTTAGTGAATTTTCTTGGTTATCAGAAGCCCGAGTACTTCTTAAAATAGCTTTGACTAAAAATTCGATTCTTTGGTTAAACAAATTGGTTCCGTTACCGGGAATCTGATAATCCTTTTTTTTTGCATTCCTAAATTTTCTTTACCGAATCATGTCGAACACCAACGACAACAACCAACATGCAACTGGAACTCCAGTTCCATCGCCTCAGGGAACTCCACGACGGTCAAGGGACAACTCCCCGGAAAGATCCACAACTCACAACAATGACCAGGTTGGAAATGAATAAACAAGAGAGCAAGGCACTGTGAAGCAGATATTTGTTGAATATGTGAGTGAAGCTCTTCAAGCTTTCGTAATGGGGTTACCAACTATACCACCTACGCCTCCTCCAAACAACACTATAACTGTGGAAAATCCATAGTCTGGACTAGCTAATTTTGGAAGTAGAGGAACTCCAAACGAATCCCTTTAAGGAAGACCAGGTATGTTTAATAATTCAGATTTGCAATCTTTAATACTAACCTTGCAGAAACAGGTGAAGGAACAAAACGATCGTATCGAGCAAATTACTGGCGTACAACCTGTCATCAAGGGGATTGATATTGACAAATACTCTCAACAACCATGGAAGCCAAGTGCAGCACCTCTGCCTATTCCCAAAAAATTTAAAATGCCCGATATACCAAAATATAACGGGACAACTGATCCACGTGACCATGTCACTGCATTCTCCACGGGAGTAAAAGGCAACGACTTGACTAAGCAGGAAATCGAGTTTGTACTGGTCAAAAAGTTTGGAGAGACACTTATAAAAGGAGCACTAGCGCGGTATTCTCTCTTACCTGAAAATTCTATTGATTCTTTTGCTGAGCTTGCAGATTCGTTTATAAAAGCACATTCCGGTGCACAAAAAGTGAAGAAAAGAATGGAAGATATATTCAAAGTAAAATAGGGAGATGAGGAGTTGCTTCGTGAATTCGTAGACAGGTTCCAACGGGAAAGGATGTTGTAACCAAGAGTGCCTGACAATTGAGCAGTTATGGCATTTGCAAGCAACTTGAACGAAAAAAAGCTCTGAAGCCACGAGGAGACTCAAAGAAAGTTTGCGTGAATTTCCAGCTACAACATGGAATGATGTTTATAACAGGTACAACACTAAATTACGAATTGAAGAGGATACCATAGCTCAATCAAAAAATAGAAGACAGGACGAGTTCTAGGCGCTCAGAATCAGAGAGGAGAACTGGTAAAAACAAGTACGAGTCATATATGGGACCTTCGAGACGAGAAACTCGTTCCAAATTTGAAAGCACCTGTCCTGATCACAAACCGTCAAAAAGAGATTCAAGTTCATCATCATCAAGATCCATCAAGGATCGAGATGAACAAAATAGAGGTAATAACACGTATGCAAGAATTGGAGACTACATCTTCAATGTAAGTACTTCCGAGTTAATTACTGCATTAAGAAATATGGGTGATAAAGTTTGATGGACCAAGGAGATGAGATCATATCCAAACAGAAGGAACCCAGACTTCTGGTGTGAATTCCACAATGATCACGGGCACAAAACATCAGATTGCAGGTTACTACAAGGTGAGGTAGAACACTTATTAAAACAAGGCTATCTAACGGAATTGTTTAATGAAAAAGATAAGCATGCATATATGAAGAACATGCAGGAGCCTCCAAAACCACAATCTACGAAGAGAACAGTAAATGTGATAAACGGAGGAGAGGAGGTTAATGTCATGACCTATACTGCAGCAAAAAAGACAACGAAGTTCACAATAACCCACGGGAAATGGACTCGTGAAACCTTGGAGGCTGATAGCATAACATTTGACGATGCAGATGCATATGGGTTATTGATCCCACATAACGACGCACTGGTAATTTCTTTACTTATACATGACACTAACGTGAGAAGAGTATTGATTGATCCAAGTAGTTCGGTTAACATCGTTCTATTAAGAGTGGTGGAAGAGATGCTAATGGGAAACCAAGTAATTCCAAAAGCATGTTCCTTATCCGGATTCGATAATTCTACTGTCATAACAAAGTGAGAAATTGCATTGAGTACTTATGCAGAATGCGTTGTTAAAGAAACATAATTTCAAGATATTGATATAGATATGGCCTACAATGTAATTATGGGAAGACCATGGATTCATGACATGGACGCAGTACCATCCTCTCTACACCAGGTTATCAAATTCCCTTCATAATGGGGAATTCAGCAAATTCGAGGTGATCAACAAATTTCGAGGAATATCAATTCAGTAATGCACTCGAATAAAAATGAAGCGGAGGAAGAATAAAAAATGCGGGAGCAACAGAAACAGATACGAGAACAAACGTTAAAGACACGGTGAATCAAACCACCACGGAGGTCGCTCCAAAACACACAGACATGGATTCCAGGCCCGATGTTATTTAAGAACAAGAAAAGAATGAAAACATAAAGACAACTACTGAAGAACTCGAAGCTGTTCCACTGTTCGAAAATAAGCCTGAACAAAAAATCCACATAGGAGCAAGGCTAAGCCCGACCAGAAGAGGTAAGTTAATTGAATACTTGACTAATGTAGATTGTTTTGCCTGGTCCCATTCAGATATGACAGGTATACCCCTAGAGGTGATGACTCATAAACTGAATGAAGACCCATCATTCGTACCTGTCAAGCAAAAGAAAAGGAAGCAGGGATCATTTAAGAATCAAGTGATCGATGAAGAGGTGCAAAAACTCTTAAAATCGGTTCAATACGCGAGGTAAAATATCCCAATTGGTTAGCCAATACTGTAGTAGTACCTAAAAAGAACGGTAAATGGAGAGTATGCGTAGATTACACTGATTTAAATAAAGCATGCCCAAAAGATTCATTTCCATCACCGCACATAGACCAAATGATTGATGCCATTGCAGGTCATGAATTACTAAGCTTTCTAGATGCATATTCTGGTTACAATCAGATAAAAATGGACCCCTCAAACGAGGAAAAAACTTCCTTTATTACGAACAGGGGGACTTACTATTACAAAGTCATGCCTTTTGGCTTGAAAACTGTTGGATCCATGTATCAAAGGCTAGTAACCAAGACGTTCCAGAAACATCTGGGAAAAACAATGGAGGTATACATTGATGACATGTTGGTGAAGTCAACATAGGCTGAAGACCATTTCCAACATCTTTCAACTACATTCGAGATCCTCCACATGTATAACATGAAACTAAATCCAGAAAAGTGCGCCTTTGGCGTCGAATCAGGTAAATTTTTGGGTTTTCTCGTATCAAATAGAGGTATTAAAGTAAATCCTGCTTAAATTAAAGCTATTGAGGAAATACCTGATATACTCACGAGCAAAAACGAAGTTCAAAGACTGACAGGTAGGATCACAGCTTTAGGAAGATTCATTTCAAGATCTTCAGAGAAGAGTTTCAAATTCTTCTCAGTACTAAAAAAGCAAAATCAGTTCGAATGGACTGAAGAATGCCAGCAGGCCCTTAAAAACTTGAAGGCCTACCTATCAAATCCCCCACTACTAAAGAATGTCAGCAGGCCCTTAAAAACTTGAAGGCCTACCTATCAAATCCCCCACTACTATCCAAACCAAAGGAAGGGGAAAGGTTGTACATTTATCTTGTTGTTGCATAAATAGTTGTATTTACTATGTAAGTAAATCCTTACTGGATGCAAAAACTAGATACCCCTATATAAAAAAATTAGCCTTGGCTCTAGTCATGGCAGCTAGGAAGTTAAGACCATACTTTCAGTGTCATCCAATTGTTGTTGTAACTTCATATCCTTTAAGAAATATCCTGCATAAACAGGAGCTGTCAAGCAGATTGGCTAAGTGGGCAATAGAACTAAGCGAATACGACATCATTTATCAACCTAGGACAACAATAAAGTCTCAGGTCTTAGCCGATTTTGTAGCAGATTTTAATATGAATATAATTCCTGAAGTAGAAAAGGAATTACAGATTTTTACCGGAGCTAATCCAAGAACCTGGACTCTATTCACTGACGGTTCTTCTAACGTTAAAGAAGCCGACCTGGGCATTATTTTGATACCACATTCGGGTGAAAAGGTAAGGCAAGTTATTAAATGTTATCCTATCACTAACAATGAAGCAGAGTACGAAGTTGTCATTGCAGGGCTTGAATTAGCACGAGAACTCTCAATAGAGCAGATCGTGATCAAAAGTGACTCTCAGCTGGTGGTGAACAAGATGCAGGGGACTTACACCGCTAGAGAAACTCGAATGCAGCAATATTTGGAAAAGGCACGGGACCTAATGAGGCAATTCCAGTCATGGAAGATCGTGCAAGTACCCAGAGAGGAAAATGCAGAAGCGGATGCGTTAGCTAACCTCGTATCAGTTACAGATGTAACGAATAAAGAAAATGCTATTGTGATACATTTATTTCATTCAGCAATTGACCAGGACGAGAATGAGGTACTCCCTCCATTCCAATTTATGTGAACCTGTTTGACTGGGCACGAAGTTTAAGAAAAAATGAAGACTTTTGGAATTTGTGATCCTAAACAATTCAAAAAAGGGCCCAGAGTGTTTTGTGTGGTTATAAAAGCTTCTCATTAAGGGTAGAATCATAAGTTTAACCAAAATGTTTCCAAATTTAGAAAAGGGGTCATTCTTTTTTGAACGGACCAAAAAGGAAATATGTTCACATAAACTGGAACGGAGGGAATAACATTTAATAATCTAACATGGGATTGGAGAAACGAAATTGAAATTTTTTTGTAGAATGGTACCGTACATGAAGATAAGAAAGAAGCTCAAGCACTTCGACGAAAAGTTGCACGATACTGCCTAGTTCGTGACACTTTATATCGCAAAATGTTTGGTGTTCCCCTAGCAAGGTGCCTCGGACCTAATCGAACTGAGTACATGATGAAAGAAGTACATGAAGGACGTTGTGGAAACCACACAGGTGGAAGATCTCTAGTCAAAACTCTAACTAGAGTAGGGTATTATTGGCCTAAGATGGAAGAAGACGCTGAAAATTTCGTAGCTAAATGCGATAAATGTCAACGATATGCTAACAACATGCATCGACCCGCAGAATTACTACATCCGGTTATATCACCTTGGCCATTTATGAAATGGGGAATGGATATAGTAGAACCTCTACCCCAAGCCAAAGGAAAGGTACGGTTTTTAATTGTATTAACATATTATTTCTCAAAATAGGTAGAGGCAGGTGATTTTAAACAGGTACGAGAAAAAGAAGTGAAAAGCTTCATCTGGCGAAACATCATATGCCGCTTTGGTGTCCCAAAGGAAATTGTATGTGATAATGGCCCGCAATTCATAGGCTCACAAATCACGGAATTCTTCCAAAGCTGAAAAATCAAACATATCACTTCTTCACCGCATCACCCGGTGGCTAATGGGAAAGCTGAGTCAACAAATAAGATCATTATTGGAAATTGGCCTGAAGAGCAGCAGGAGTATTATGAGCTTATAGAACTACAACAAAAATAGCCACGGGAGAAACCCCATTCATACTTGTCTACGGATCGGAGGCCCTAATACCTGTGGAAATTGGTGAACCAAGTACGATATTCATAACAGCAACAGAAGAAACAAACAACGATGAGTTGAGAACAAATCTGGATTTACTTGAACAAAGGAGAGAACCCGCTTTAATACGCATGGCAACTCAAAAGCAAATTATAGAACGGTACTACAACAGAAAAACTCACCTCAGATATTTTAAAATTGGGGACTTTGTCCTTAAAAAGTCTTTCAATCAACAAAGGAGGCTGGAGCAGGAAAGTTAAAACCAAATTGGGAAGGACTCTACAAAGTGCGTGATATTGCTGGAAAAGGTGCTTATGAGCTGGAAACCATGGACAACAGGATTTTACCAACAAGTTGGAATGTTGTTCATTTGAATAAATATTACTTCTAAGCAAAAGGAGTACTCACGTTCAGGTATCATTACGTATGATTTTATTTAGTACAATTAAAATTATACTAACCATTTTAGATGATAGGCAAAAAGCTAACCCATAACCAAATGATGATATTAGACCTGAATAGACACGAGGAAGTAATTGAATTCCCAGTCTAGGGTTACAATCTTTCTGATGGACATTTCAAAGGGTTAAGCAGTCATCATCTAAACTATATACCTTCGAGTCCCGTATGTTTTTCCTTTTCAGGAAAAGGACCACAAAAAAGGAGTAGTCAAGTGCTCGAGATTTCATTCTTCAAAGATCAAACACTCGGGGGACTATACAGTATGGAAGGCAAAGAAGACTATCAAAAAAGTCAAAGCTCAAGTCTGGAGACCCATTTTACCCGACAAATCAAAAGTTACGAGCAAAATCAAAGAGTCGAAGATAAAAACACAAAGCCTGATTCAGAAACCTACAAAAAATATACTCGTAAATGTAAACGAATGTTTAGGTCAAAGGCAAAATTTAGTTACAGGTTGAAATTTGTACCCTCGTATTTATTCAAAATCTGTTGTAAAAGAAAACAGTTACAAAAGAGTCATAGACGATACTTGAACACATGTAAAGTGTCATGAAAGTTAAAATAACACAAAAACTTTCTTCAAAGCATTACTCAAAGAATCATATGAATTCCTATCTCTCTTTTGTATATTTACACCATTATGAAGTTGAGACGGCTTCTTCATTAAGTGTCGTTCATAAAAGGGCCCTCTTTTATAAATCGTGCTTGTTTCGAAAAGACACGAAATATTGAAGCATATGTAATGCAAAGTTAAATAACAAAGGGTGAAACAAAAACCCGAACATAAAGCATTTTTATGCAAACACTTAAGAGTAAAAAGAAAACTCGAAAAACGCAAGTCATGCTAAGAATTTAAATATTAATATTATACGACGGTAGAAATTAAATATCAACTTAGTCCAAACCGAATTTGTTTATACAAAATTTCTCCTAAGTTGTCATTGGGTACTTACCAACCAAACTTTACCCCCAAATGGAACCGGGGGTAACCACCAATTGATTCATCAAAAGAAAAAAAGGGTTAACAAACACTTTCACTAGACACTGGGAGGATGATCTCATCAACAGAAGGAGCAGCTTGAGATGGCAAGGGTTGGGCAGTAGCTTCATCAGGCACGATTCCATCACCCACGGGAACTTCAACTTCAGGTGATGAAAAACTTTGACTTTGCCGAGACCTTTCAATTGTCTCCTTAGTTTTGGCAATTTCAGCTTGTAAGTCAAAAATTTCCTGGCCCATTTCCGTCAAAGTATCAAGCCGGGCATTCAAATAAGCCCAACTTACATCAACAATTGCCTTATCCTCGAGAGCTTCATAGTCCTTCTCCCATTGTTCAACGTCCGCTCTCAGCTCATCTCTTTCAACCACAGCATCATCATAAGAAGCTTGTAAATGAGCAAGGGATCTCTCCAGAAATTGAACCTTGTCAGAGGATTCACGGAGGTCTTCTTGAGTTTGAGTAAGAGATTGCACGAGTTCACCAACATAAGCCTCCTTCTGGTTTAGCAAATCCTTTAAGCTTCTTATTTCTTCAGAAGCACGGGAAAGTTGCTCTGCAAATGAAGATTCCAGGATATTCTTATCTTTGCCTGCTTGATTCGACGAAGCCTTCTCAATGGCTAATTCTGTTGCTATCACTCTAACCTTCTGCTCTAAGGTTCACTTCTCCTCCTCTACTGCTTCCATATCAAGTTGAAGGCTCTCAAATTGTTCCTTCCAGTTATTAGCCTCGGTATGGTAGTCATTCATTAACTGCTCCATATGAACGATCCTTTTCATTAACTTTGTACCAATGAGATTGATCTACACAAAAAAGGAAAGTTAGATACGGTAAAGGCTAGTTTAAGAAATAACATGAAGGATACCTGTAAAGATCAGTGTACAATCTCATTCATCCACGTCAGGGAGCTACGACTTTCCAATTTTAACTTTTCAACCGGGCCTATCAGAGTCTTCAACCACACATCCGCCTGGCCTGATTTCTTTAAGAGGCTACCTCCCGCAGGAACTTCGATCATAAGTTGCTTCATCTCCCCATTACCAGAAGACCCTAATTCAATCATAGAAGGCACGGTAGTAGGGGTAGATGAAGGAGCCACAGGTGGCATAGACGAGGAAGCTGAAACAGCAACAGGCACGACAGACTGAAGTTCCACTGGAGAAAAAGGAGGAATGATGGCAAGAGGCACCTCCTCTGAAATTGAGCCAAAACCTTGATGGAACAATTGTTCAACTGACTCATTGGCCGCAGAAGGAGTTTCCTCCTCAGAGTGTGCAGGGGTAAAATGATCAGGCTCAGGCACAGAAGATGGTCCAGTAAGGGGAGCGGATTCGTCATCAGACACGACTCTTCTTCTTTCTCGAGGCCTTCGAATCAACGAGCCTTCCTCCTGTTCCTCCTCATCTTCTAAGGTTTGATCCCATCTGCTTTCCTTTTTGACGAAGAAGAATTTAAAATGATTTCTTGAGCCTTGGCCAAAGAAAGCTTCAAAGCAGTTATAGCAGCAGCAGTGACACCACGAGTAGGAAACCCTAACAAACAAAAGGGATTAGAGAAGTTCAAAAAAGAGAGAAAAAGGAAACGTAAAAAACCTACCATGGGTTTTTACTTTCCAACCAAACCTTGCCGAGAGGTATTTCCAAGAACGTTCTTCCATTGGAGCAATCAACAACAATTTTTCTACCCAACCACGGAAATCGGAGAACTCCTCAACGGTTCCCATGGTTACTAAAAAAGACAAAAACAGTCACGGTACTAAACATCTATCAAAAATAAGGAAGAAAGCGAGTAAACAAAACTTACATGCAAAGTTCCACTTCTCAGGGAAGGGGAGATTTTCTTCACCTACTAATCCTTTTGTAAGGGCAGCAACAAACCTGGCATACCAACCTCTATCTTTATCATCATCAGGAATGACTAAAACTCTCTTACTCCTAGCCACAAGAGTAAAGATTCCCTGGCGGACTAACTTGGGAGAGTAGAGGTGAATAAGATGATAAAAGGTAAAAGGAAGTGAAGCCAAGTAAGCCAAATATATAGGACCGGTTTGTCCCAAACATACGTTACAAAATCGACAAAACTCTATAATTACAGGGTCGATGGGAGGCCTGAAACCTAAAGTAAGAGGGTAGGTATATACAAAGGAATAGCCTGTTTTGTAAGAAGTTATCCTTTGATTTTCATTGGAGACCAAGACCTGGAAATCAAATTTCCAACAACAATCTTTGCGCACAAGAGAAATCAAACCCTCCATGATTTGAGTAGGGTAAAGATCAGGGCGATCATGAGATGTCATGGAAGAAAGTTGCTTTCTTATGGATTCACTGTCATTTATGAAAGAAAATTCAGCGGGTACAATCTCATCAATCTTTGGTTCGCGAAGTGGTTCACTAGACTCTCTACTCTTAGAAGAAGATCTAGAAGCTCTAGCCCTAGAAGAAGATGGAGTAACACTAACCCTAGAAGTTGGTAGGGGAGTAATGTTACCTTGAGAATAAGAAGACCCTCTAGAAGGTGTTGAGCCCAAACTCCTTAATCTACCGCCCCTCCTAATTCGGATCGGAGCAGAAGAAGGAGATAGTTCATCAATTATTATTACTTTGGGGTCTTGGTTTGAAAAAGACAGGTTTGAGTGAAAGAATAACTTGCAAGCAGTAAAAGAAAGTTAGAAGTTTTTCGTAGAAGCAAAGGCAAAAGGGGGTATTTATACACAAAGGAAACCGTTAAAAAATGGAAGGACACTGATGTGAAAGTCATTATTATAAACTTCCATTTTGTGACTGATGCAGCCGCAAAAAGCCCTAAAGTGCGCTGAGGAATTGCAGAACCAATGCGGAACCACCACGTGTCACATGCATTTAATGGAAGTGACAAGCGACGCGTACATTCAGAGACAGGTGCAATGGTATGAGTAAAACAACGGCAAAATATTCCCGCCATAAATGAGTATCCACTTACCAAATATTTAATTGATAAATAAATGGTAAGTGGGGGGACTATATGTATTGGTAAAAAATAGACATCACACGTATAATATCTTGGATGAAAAAGCAATCTACGTGGAGCAATGAAAGGGTGACAGTTGGATGAGAGCTTAGAAAGAGGTACGGAACAAAGAGGTAGGGGGTAAACACCCACGAGATAATTAGAAGCGGAAGCTCCCGTCTAATTGAGAGTTGAAGAGACACGGTCAGAATGAACCAGGACATGATAAAGGGCAGATTCAAAGATCTTCAATCAATGAGCCAAACGTTACAGAATATTCACGCAACAGTTACGATTACCTATAGTAACGTTACATTAATGATATAAATATTCATTAATGTTCAATCATTAAGAGTAGACGTTATATTAAGAAATTTCCTATAAAAGGGAGTAAAATATCACTTGTATGGACACGTTCGAACCAGTATTGGAATATATTTAGCTCTTATTATTCTCTTACTTTACAAGTCAAATTTCTGTTCTTAGTGAATTTTCTTGGTTATCAGAAGCCCGAGTACTTCTTAAAATAGCTTTGACTAAAAATCCGATTCTTTGGTTAAACAAAAGGGACGATGGGATTTCTAAGAAAAATGAGATTCCCCTCACCACTATCTTGGAAATTGACATTTTTGATGTGTGGGGAACTGATTTCACGGGACCGTCCGTAAACTCTTGTGGGAACACATACATTTTGGTAGCTGTGGACTATTGTCAAAGTGGGTTGAGGCTGTGGCTCTACCTAACAACGAAGCTCGAAGTGTGGTGGCATTTTTGAAAAAGAACATCTTTACCAGATTTGGTACTCCAAGAGCCATTATAAGTGATGGGAGATCATACTTTTGCAACAAAGATTTTTATACCTTACTCACCAAGTATGGTATCACTCACAAAGTCTCGACCCACTATCATCCTCAAGCAAGCGGGCAAGTGGAAGTCTCCAACCGGGAGATCAAGAGTATTTTGTCACATACAGTGAATGCCAACCGGACGTTTGGTCGAAAAAACTTGATGATGCTCTATAGGCTTATAGGACGGCTTACAAAACACCGATTGGGATGTCTCCATACCAGTTGGTGTTCGGATAAGCTTGTCACCTTCTGGTGGAACTTGAGCACAAGGCTATGTGGGCATTGAAGAAGCTTAATCTTGACTGGGATGCTTGTTTAACCAAAGGATTAGATCCTTTGACCAAAGCTATATTTAGGATAAACTCGGGTTACTTATAATCAAGGAAATGATATTGAATAAAGGAAAATAAATAGAAAGCAATAATGATACGCAGCAAAGTAAAGTGTGTCGTATTAGAAATTCTCAGATGCCCTTTACAAGTTATCTTCCATTCCTTTATATAGGGGGTTTCTTAATATAACGTTTGATTCTTGTAGTGATCGACCATTAATGACTAATTATTACATTAATGAGGCGTTACAAAGGGTAACCGTAACTTTTGCATGTAGGTTACATAACATATAGGTCATTAATTGAGGATCCTTGTCAGGACCTGAAATCCCACCTTTCAGGTCGTGACTGCGTCTAACGTTGAACCCGCTAGACAAGCCAACGTACACAACACCTTGACATTTTTAAAACAACTTGACAGTAATAAAGCAATTATCTTTCAAACCTTTACTGAAATAACCAAAATCACTTCAAAAGTTTTACAGCAGAAATGTAATAATACTCCGAAAAACGCATAATGAAATGATAAAGATAACAACATCGCAAAATCACAATACCGGGGTGTCACAACCTCACGGACTGTCTATAAGAATACTAAATACAAGTCTGAAAGGAAATACAGTATTGTCTTTAGAACGAAAGGAGAAATAAGACAATAAGATACTAATAGCAGGAGAGACTCCAGGGTCCATGAACGCCAGTGGTATACCTTGAAGCTCGATGTGGACTGAAGGTGACTCCCTCAGAGCGGTCCACGGGGTCCGGAAGCGGGATCTGCACAACATAGAGAAGTGCAGTGTAGCATCAGTACAACCGACCCCATGTACTGAGTAAGTGCCGAGCCTAACGTCGGCCGAAGTAGTGCTGAGGCTAGACTTAGCAAATAACGTTCACCTGTCTTATTCTACAACACAAAAATACTGATAACAAAGCAAGGAAGAATAACAGTCATATACAGGGAACGGGAGCATATAAAGGGAAAACAATAAGATAGAGCAGTTACTTAACATCAAGTAAGAAAAGAAACAATTTACCGAAAACTGATAAGGTATGAATGACGTCTGAATGATAACAATGGAACGACATCACCCTTCGTGCTTTTACTCTCTTCCTCACCAATGAAATGTATGTTGTAATCAATGTAATCATGGCACGACATTAACCTTCATGCTTTCAATAAATGTAAATCATGGCACGACATCACCCTTCGTGCTTATACTCTCTTCCTCACCAATGCAATGTATGTTGTAATCAATGTAATCATGGCACGGCATTAACCTTCGTGCTTTCAATAAATGAAAACATGGCACGGCATCACCCTTCGTGCTTTTACTCTCTTCCTCACTATGCATGACATGATGTAATCAATGTAAAAACATGGCACGGCATCACCCTTCGTGCTTTACACTCTTCCTCACCAATGCAAGACAATGTGTATGGTAAGGAATGCAGCATAGTGGGAAAAATACAGTTCAAATCACCCGGCAAGGGGAAAATATCAGTCAATATCTCAATAAATGCCCGTCAAGGGTCTCAGCTATAACCAAACAACTCAATATATATACTGTATGCTTGGATCCTCAATTGAACCAACATTTCATAATCTCTACAACCAGTACATCAACCACAATCAACTTCTCAAGTAGAGGCAATTACATAGTATGATGAACATTGAAGAAATAACTGAATTTTATCAAAAATAGACTCACGGGCATGCTTTTCTCACAATGTATAGGTACTCGTCACCTCACCTATACATTGAACATGATAAACACATAAAACATAACATACACTACCTAATCCCTCACCAAAGTTAGGCAAGACACTTACCTCGGTCCAAAGTATAGCAATCAACCCTCTAAGACCGTCTTTCCTTTATAATCCGACTCCGAAACAACGATATCTAGGCATAATTAATTCAATAATATCAATAAAGACTCAATAACACAATCTCATAGCCTAGATATGCAATTCCTATCATTCTTCCAAAATTTCCAAAATTTGACCCCGGGCCCGCTTGGTCCAAACATGAGGCTCGGACCAAAACCCGATCACCCATAACCCCACGAGTTCAAATATTTGATTTGTTTTAAGATCCGACCCCAAATTGAGGTTGAATCACCCAAAATCCCATAAGCCCTAATTCTACCCAAAACCCTTAATTTCTACTTGATTTTATGATTTTAGGCCTAGATTCTAGTAATTATGGAAGAAAAGTGGGAGAAATAGGAGTTAAAATCACTTACCCAAGTGGTTATGGAGGGAATCTAGCTTGGGGGTCGTCAATGGGGTCTTGGAGAAGAAGGAATTGATGAAGATGTGTAAATCCCGTAATAACATTTTGTTTTTGACTTAAAGAATTAACTGGCCGATTTTGTTCATCGCGATCGCAAGAAAGGGGCTGCGATCGCGGAGAGTCTGGTCCTAACTCACTGCCATCGCAGGAGAGGAGTTGCAATCGCGGAATAGAGCTTAATTGACCCTATGTGATCGCAGGAAGAGGTATGTGATCGCGGAACACTGGGACATCACACTATGTGATCGCGGGTCGAAGGGATGCGATCGCGGAAGGGACCTGGACAGACTTCTGCGATCGCGGATCAAAGGCTGCGATCGCAGAGAAGAAAACACCAGACACCAGAAACCAGTCCAAAACACCAGATTTTTTACTCTTTAGCACCCCGTTAGCTACCCGAAACTCACCCGAGCCCTCGGGTCTCAAAACTAAAAACACACACGACTCCCAACACATCCTACGGACTTATCCAAGCATTTAAATCACCAAGATATCATCAAAATCATCGAATTAAACCTCAAAACTATTAGAATTTCCTCAAAATTTCATAAAGCTTAATTATTCCAATTTTGACCTGAAACACGTCATTTCAAGTCCGTTTTACACCAAATTTCACAGATAAGTCACATAACATATAATAAACATGTTCCGGGCTCTGGAACCATAATACGGGCCCGTGTAACACGGTTTTCACATAATTATTCATTTTCAAAATCTTTTATTATTTTCAGAAAACAATTTCCTTTAAAAATTCATTTCTCGGGCTTGGGACCTCGGAATTCGATTCCTGGTATACGCCCAAGTCCCATATTTTCCTACGAACCCTCCGGGACCGTCAAATCACGGGTCCGGGTCCGGGTCCGTTTACCAAAAATGTTGACCAACGTCAACTTTATTCATTTAGTTATCATAAAATTCCATTTTCATCAAATTTCAACATACAGACTTCCCGGCTACACGCCCGGGCTGCGCATGCATATCGAGGTGGGATTAACGGAGGCTTTCGGGGCCTCGGAACATAGATTTAGCTAGAATAACTTAGGATGACCTTTTGGGTCATCACAATCCTCGAATCTGCCCGTAGCTCTATCCGGATTCACTCTGACCGTGTCTCTTCCCCGTCTTAATTAAGTTGAGTTTCCCGTGGCTGATGAACTCAAAGGTTTATTGAACCGTGCCTCTTTGTTCCGTACCTCTTTACAGAGTCATATCCAGCTGTCATATTTTTCTTGATCCACGTAGCTGGCTGAGTTGTCAAGAGTCATCTTACGTGTAAGATTCTTTTTTACCAATACAGATAATCCCCCCACTTACCATTTATTTATCGATTAATATTTGGTAAGTGGATACGCATTTATGACGGGAATATTTTGCCGCCGCTTTACCTCGAAACATTGTATCCTTCTATGAACATAGGCGTCGTTTGTCACTTCCGTTTAATGCTCATTCCACGCATCCTTCTCGGATTAGTTCTGCGGTTACTCGACGCCTTTTAGGGCTTTTTGCGGTTGCGTCAGTCTCGAAGTGACACCTTCAATTATGACTTTTCATCATTATTTTTTCCCATGTTTGACGGTTGTTCTCAAGTATAAATGCCCTTCTTCTTTTCTTTACTTTCACGAAACACTTTCTAACTTGTCTCTTTTATTTGTAAAGAATTTCTCATTGCCTTTGTAAACATGTCTTCTTTAAATCAACCCAAAAGAGTAATAGATGTGGAGAACTTAACATCTTCTTCTGCTCCGACTAGGAGTCGAAGGGGTGGTAGACTAAGGAGTCTAGGATCCACTCCTTCTAGAGGCTCTTCTTCTTCTCAGATAGTTTTCCCTCCTTCTGCTAGGTCTCTAGTTTCTCCTAAGGCTAGGGCTTCCCGTCCTTTGTCTAGAGGTAGAGATGAACACCTTCGTGAACCTAGAGTTGATTAAATTATTCCCGCTGAGTTTGTCTTTACTAGGGACAATCAAGTTCTCGTAGATCAGTCTTCTTCCCTTGATAGTGCTGAGAGATATCCAACCCTTATTACTGAAGGTCAGATTTTCCTAGTTCGTAGGGAGTGTTTTTGGAGGTCTGATTTTCCTGTCTATATTCTGAATAGTAATCAAAGAATAACTTCTTATAAGACGGGATATTCTTTTGTTTGTGCGTACCCTTTTACTTTAGGGTTTAGACCTCCCATTGATCCAGTCATAATTGAATTTTGTCGTTTCTTCAATATTTGCTTAGGACAAGTTGGTCCGCTTGTGTGGCGAGTTGTCGCGTGTCTTAGGAGTTTAGCTTCTTTAGCCTCAGTTCCTTTTACTTTTAGCCATCTTATTCATCTCTACTCTCCTACCCTATTTCGTCAAGGGGTTTTTACTCTGACTGCTCGGAGTAAAAGAGTGTTTGTAACCCCTGGAGATGATAAGGACAGAGGTTGGTACCTTCGGTACGTCGTTGTACCCACTGCTGGTTTAGTGGGTGAAGAAAATCTTCCCTTACCTGAGGAGTGGAATCGTGCACGTGAGTACATTTTAGCTCACATTTATTTATTTATTTCTCTTTCTGATTTGAGATGTTTTATTTAACACCGTATCTATTTCTTCTTCTTTCAGCAATCATGGGTACTGTTGAGAATGTCTCCGGTATCCGTGATTGGGTGGAGAAATTATTGTCTATTGCTCATTTGGAGGAAAGAACTTTGAAGTACTTCACTGGGAAGTACGGTTGGCAAGTGAAGACCCACGGTAAGTGAAGCTTTTGTTTCTACTTCTTTCCTTACTCGAGCCTTTTTTCATTTTGCTTAACCTTTTCCTTTTTGATAGGATTTTCTGCTCATGGGGTGTCTGCTACGTCTATTTCAAAGATGTCTCTGGCCCAAGCCCAAGTGATTATTGTTGTTCGTCTTCCTCGAAGAGGAAGGTTGGTGAGTCCCGTTCTGTAGAAGAAGAAGAAGAGGAGGAGGGTGCTTTGGTGCACAGGTCACGAAGAAGGAGGGTGGTTTCGGACGATGAGTCCATGACTTTGCCTTCCGTGTCTGTAGTTAGACCCTCTACCTCTGAAGATGCTTCACCTTCTCCCGTTCATGAGTCTGTAGATTATTTGTTCCATGAAGGTTTTGGCCTTGCCTCTGATGAAGTTCCCTTGGCTGTTGTTTTTCCTACTTCTTTAAGAGAAGTTGTTTCATCTACTCCTCGTGTTTCCTCCGCTCCTTTGGATATTACGGCTTCTGCTGTTGCTTTGCCCGTGGCTTCCTCAACTCTTCAATCCTCCATGTCTACTGCTTTGCCCGCAGCTTCTCCAGTTCCTCATCCCTCCGTGCTTGTTGCTGCTTCATCTCTGCCTGCTTCTGTGCCTTCCGTTAGGGAAGTTGGGTCTTCCAGCAGGGAGATACGACAGGTAATAATAGAAGTTCCAGCTGAGGGGAGTCTTTTCAAGAAAACGAGTGAGCCTGAAGTGTGTCTTAAGCCTTTGATAGGTCCCACGGAGAAGACCAAGCTAGCTAGCCATACTGCTCTTACATGGGCCAATGAGGTCGTGCATACCTCTTTGAAGGTATGGTGTAGTTTATCCCATTCCATTTTCGTATATGAAATTTATCATTTCTAATTAATTTATCATATCTAATTGGTCTGTTTCTTGTAGATCAATCTTATAGGTATGGAGCTCATGAAGAGGATCTCAAATTCAGACCATGAGACAAAAGAGTTGCGGGTTGATGTTGATAACTTGAAGGCACAATAGGACAGTTTAAGGATTGATATGGATGCTCTAGAAGAGGAAAGGAGTACCTTAAAGTGACAATTGAGAATTATGGAAGCGGAACTGGCAGTGGAGAAGGCTTCTTCAAAGCAGGCTGATAAGGACAAGAGCATTCTGGAATCTTCATTTGCTGAACAGCTGTCTCGAGCCTCGGAGGAGATTAGGAACTTGAAGGACTTGCTAGGGCAGAAGGAGGAATATTCTGGCGAGCTCGTGAAATCACTCACCCGGACCCAAGAAGAACTTTGTAATGCTTTAGATAGAGTTCAAACTCTGAAGGAGTCGATTGTACCTTTGAGGACCGCCCATGAAGCTGCTGAAGAGGAGAAGGATGGGCTAAAGGCTGAGCTTCAAGAATGGGCAAGAGATTACAAAGATCTCGAAGAGGCGGCTGCTGTCGATGTGAGCTGGGCATATATGAATTCTCGCCTTGATACATTGACGGAAATGAGTCAAGAGGGTTTCGACCTTAGTGCTGAAATAGCTAAAACCAAGGAGGCCATGGAGAAGGATCAACAAGGTCTTAACCTCTCTTCACCTGATGGTGAGACTCCTGTCGCTCATGCCTCTTCGTCCCAAGTTGCTCCCGTTCCTCCTGCCGATGAAGAAATCAATCCTCCTCCTCAAGAAGATTAAAGTGTTGGTTCTCTTTTTTTTTTTATTGGATTGGTGGTTACCCCCAGCTCCATCGGGGGTAAATTTGGACCTTACTAAAGTCCCCAACTGACAACTTAGGGGCACCTTAAATGTAAAAATTATATGCGGCTAAGTACTAGTTAGTACTTAGTTCTTACTTAGCTGCTCTTTATATATATATATATATATATATATATATATATGAAAATTATGACTTTTCAGTTTTGAGCTTCTGTTCCACTCTTAAGTCTTTTGCATGTTTTGATTTTTGAGGTTTTTAGTTTTACCTCTGAACTTTTGCATAAAGATGCTAAAATCACACGAACCTTTTAATAGTAGGCACGATGTTTGTACAAAATGTGAGCCTTGTTTGTAGTAGGCTTTATTTATGAAAGAAGGCCCTTTCTTTTTTATCGACACTTAATGAAGAAGACGTCTCAACTTCATAATGGTGTAATAATGCAATAGAGTGATATGAATTTTTTACATGTTTAAGAATGCTTCTGAGGAAAGTTTTTCGTTTGAACTTTCATGGCATTTTACATGTGTTTGATTTATAGTCTAAAACCCATGTTGCAATTGTTTTCATTTAACATATTTGATATACACTTGTATTTCGTAACTGTTTTTTATAGGTAACAGTTTTTTCGAATTAATACAAGGAAACAATTGTTTTTCATTAGTAACAGTTTTCATAATGATTGGGGCTTTTACCCGTAACTGTTTTTGCTGACAACAGTTTTAATAAGTACAAGGGAAATGCTTTTTCATCCGTAATTATTTTATTTGATAACAGTTTTTAACCAAATACAAGGATTTTGATCTTTCATCCGTAATTATTTTCTTTGATAACAGTTTTCTATACGAGTACAAAGATTTCGTAACTGTTTTTAATCACAATAGTTTTTGAATGAGTACAATGATGATGATATTTTACCCCTACCTGTTTTTGCTACAACAGTTTTGAATAAGTACAAAGATGTGCATTTCTTCCTCGTAGCTAATGCTTTGCCTTTTAACCCGAACATGTTCGTAGGTTTTTTGATTTAGGCTTTGAATTTTGAGTCTTCAGTTCCTTCAATTTTGCTTCTTTCAATTTTGCTCGTATCACTTGACTTGTTGGGTAGATGGATCTTCAGGCTCGAGCTTTGACTTTCTGATAGTCTTCTTTGCTTCGTCTTAGCCTTCCATACTGTATAGTCCCCCAAGTGTTTGAGCTTTGAAGAATGAAATCTCGAGCACTTGATTATTCCTTCCTTGTGGTCCTTTTACCGAAAAGGAAAAACGTGCGGGACTTGAAGGTATATAGTTTTTTAGATGATGACTGCTTAATCCTTTAAAACGTCTATCAGAAAGTGTAACCCTAGACCGGGAATTGTGTTATTTCCTCGTGTCTTTGCAGGTCTAATATCATCATCTGGTGATGGGTTAGCTTTATGCCTATCATCTTAAAAAGTTAGTAAAATTTTAAATGTTCAAAATAAAATCGAACGTGTGATACCTGATCGGGGGTACTTCTTTTCCTTAGAAGTAGTACTTCTTCAAGTGGATGGCATTCCAGCTTGTTGGTAGGATTCTGCCGTCCATGGCTTCCAGTTCGTAGGCGCCCTTACCAGCTATGCCTCGGATTTTGTAGGGTCCTTCCCAATTTGGACTTAGCTTTCCTGCGCCTGCTTCTTTTGTTCATTGAAAGACTTTTTTGAGGACGAAGTCTCAATCTTGAAGTATCTGAGATGGGCTTTTCGGTTGTAGTAGCGTTATATGATTTATTTTTGGGCTGCCATCCGTATTAATGTTGCTTCCCTTCATGGTTCGAGCAGGTCCAGATTAGTCCTTAACTCATCGTTGTTTGCTTTCTCCGTGTCTGTTATAAACCTTATGCTTGGTTCACCAATCTCCACGGGTATTAAGGCTTCTGAGCCATAGACAAGTGCGAATGGAGTTTCTCCCGTGGCTGTTTTTTATGTTGTTCTGTATGCCCATAATACCGCTGGTAATTCATCAGGCCAATTTCCTTTGTCTTTATCTAACCGCTTCTTTATATTGTTGATGATGATTTTATTGGTTGACTCAGCTTGACCATTAGCCACGGGATGATACGACGTCGAAGTGATTTGTTTGATTTGCCAGCTTTCAAAGAATTCTGTGATTTGAGAGCCTATGAATTGTGGGCCATTATCACACATGATCTCCTTCGGTATCCCAAAGTGGAATATTATGTTTCGCCATAGGAAGCTTTTAACTTCCTTTTCCCGCACTTGTTTGAACGCTTCTGCTTCTACCCATTTTGTGAAATAATCAGTAAGCACGAGTAAAAACCGTACATGTCCTTTAGCTTGGGGAAGAGGTCCCACTATGTCCATCCCCCATTTCATGAAGGGCCATGGAGATATGATTGGATGCAATAGTTCTGCTGGTCGATGCATATTATTGGCGAACCTTTGGCACCTGTCGCATTTGGATACGAAGTTTTCGGCATCCTCTTCCATCTTAAGCCAATAATACCCGGCTTTGATTAGGGTTTTTACCAAGGATCTTGCTCCTGAATGATTTCCACAGTGTCCTTCATGGACTTCTCTCATCAAGAACTCCGTTTGATTAGGTCCGAGGCATTTAGCTAGGGGCCCTCCGAACATCTTGCGATATAATGAGTTGCGAATGAGACAATACCATGTAGCTTTGCGGCGAAGTGCTTGAGCTGTTTTCTTGTCTTCAGGTACGGTACCATTCTGCAAAAAATTAAAAATTTCATTTCTCCAATCCCAGGTTAAATTGTTGAAAGTTACCTCATTTCTATCATTGTCGATTGTTGAATGGAATAGATGGACGACAATTGCATTGTCTTTATTTGTCACTTCTGTAACTGCTGCGAGGTTTGCTAATGCATCTGCCTCTGCATTTTCCTCTCTAGGTATTTGTATTACCTTCCATGTTTTGAATTGTCTTACGAGCTCTCGTGCCCTTTCCAGATATTGTTGCATCCAAGTCTCTCGTGCGATGTAAGTCCCCTGCATTTGATTTACTACCAGTTGGGAATCGTTGTTGATTACGATTTGCTCAATTGAGAGTTCTCGTGCTAGTTCTAGGCCTCCAATGACAGCTTCGTACTCTGCTTCATTGTTAGTTATAGGATAACATTTAATAGCTTGTCGTGTCTTCTCACCCGTGGGTGATATTAAGACTATGCCTAAGTCGGCACCTTTTATATTGGAAGAGCCATCAGTAAATAGGGTCCATAGACCCGGATTAGCACCGTTAAAGAGTTGTAACTCCTTTTCTACTTCAGGAACAATGTTATTACTAAAGTCAGCAACAAAATCAGCTAATATTTGTGACTTAATTGCAGTCCTAGGCTGATATATTATTTCATGCTCACTTAGTTCTATGGCCCACTTGGATAATCTTCCTGACAGTTCTTGCTTATGCAATATATTCCTTAAAGGATAAGAAGTCACGACAGTGATTGGATGACATTGAAAATAGGGTCGTAATTTTCTAGATGCCATTATTAAGGCTAAAGCTAACTTTTCTAGATGTGGATATCTGGTTTCAGCATCTAGTAAAGTTTTACTTACGTAATAAATAGGTGATTGTTTACCTTTGTCTTCTCTTACCAGTACTACACTTACAGTAATTTCTGAGACAACTAGGTAGACGTACAATCTTTCCCCTTCTTTTGGCTTTGACATAAGCGGAGGTTTTGATAGATAATCCTTCAAATTCTTGAGGGCCTGCTGACATTCTTCAGTCCATTCGAACTGATTTTGCTTTTTGAGAACTGAAAAGAATTTAAAACGTTTTTCGGAAGACCTGGAAATAAATCTTCCCAAAGCCGCTATTCTTCCTGTCAGTCTTTGAACTTCTTTTTTGTTTGTTAGTATATCAGGTATTTCTTCTATAGCTTTAATCTGAGCGGGATTTACCTCTATTCCTCTGTTTGATGCAAGGAAACCCAAAAATTTACCTGATTGTACTCCAAAAGCGCATTTTTCTGGATATAGCTTCGTATTGTACCTGCGTAAAATATCAAAAGTAATAGAAAGGTGCTGGAAATGGTCTTCCGCCCGTGTTGATTTTACCAGCATATCATCAATGTAGACTTCTATCGTTTTTCCCAGATGTTCTTGGAACATCTTGGTTACCAACCTTTGATAGGTGGCTCCAGCGTTTTTCAAGCCAAAGGCATGACTTTATAACAGTAAGTCCCCCTGTTTGTAATGAAGGAGGTTTTTTCCTCGTCTGAGGGATCCATTTTAATCTTATTATTACCAGAATATGCATCTAGAAAGCTTAATAATTCATGACATGCGGTGGCATCAATCATTTGATCTATATGTGGTAATGAGACTGAATCTTTGGGGCATGCTTTATTTAAATCTGTATAATCTACACATACTCTCCATTTGCCATTCTTTTTAGGTACTACCACAATATTAGCTAACCAATTAGGGTACGTTAGCTCTCGTATCGAACCAATTTTCAAGAGTTTTTGTAAACTCTTCGTCAATCACTTGGTTCTTGAATGGTCCTTGCTTTCTTTTTTTCTACTTAACTGGTACAAAGGATGGATCTTCATTCAGTTTATGAGTCATCACTTCTGGTGGAATACCTGTCATATCTGAGTGGGACCACACAAAGCAATCTGCGTTAGCCTTTAAATAATCAATTAACGTACCTTTTCGATCGGAGCTCAGCCTCATTCCTATATACACCTTCTGTTAAGGTTTTTGCTCAAACAATGGAACAGCCTCGAGCTCTTCCGTAGTTGTTTTGATGTGTTCATCTTCTTCTGGTTCATGAATGACGTCCGGTCTAGAATACACATCTATGTGGTCCAACGCATCTCCCGTGGTCACCTTCTCGTGGGTATCTCTTCCCGTATCTATTTGAACATTCACTTCTTGCGTACCTGTTTGGTCAGTAACTTTTTCCGTACCTATTTGACCAGTGACATCTTTTTGGAAGATTCCTCCATCTTCCGGTTCTTCCGTCTCTTTTTTGTTATAAAGTGCTACAGAATTTATATTTCTGGAGGCCTGTTGATCACCCCTAATTTGTCTGATTCCCCATTCTGAGGGAAATTTGATTACCTGGTGAAGAGAGGATGGAACCGCTTTCATGTCATGGACCCAAGGCCTTCACATAATTACATTATAAGCCATGTCAGTATCAATAACTTGGAATTTGATGCTCTTAGTTACTCCATCAGCGTAAGTGTTTAGTTTGATCTCTCCCTTGGTTATCACTGTTGAGTTATCAAACCCTGATATGGCTCGTGCCTTTGGGATAACTTGATTTCCCATGAGCATTTCTTCCACGACTATTAACAAGATAATATTGACTGAACTACCTGGATCAATCAACACTCTTTTAACGTTAGTGTCATGAATGAGTAAGGATATTACTAGAGCATCGTTAGGGGAAGCATTTGCCCGCCAAAATCTGCATCATCAAAGGTTATTTCATCTTCAGCTGGATCTTCTCGAACTCACTTTCTGTGGGTAATTGTGACCTTCGACGCTAATTAGCAAACTATTCTGTTTACTTCCTCTCCTCCATGTATCACGTTGATGGTTCTCTTTGGAGAAGGAGGCTTTGGGGGCTCCTGCATGTTCTTCATATATGCCTGTTTACCTTTATCACTAAAATATTCTGTTAAATAGCCATGTTTCAATAAGTGTTCTATTTCGCCTTGAAGGAATCTGCAATCTGCAGTCCTGTGTCCATGATCATTATGAAATTCACACCAGAAATCTGGGTTCCTTTTATTTGGGTTTAACCGCATCTCTTTGGGCCATTTAACCTTATCTCCCATATTTCTTAATACTGAGACAAGTTCAGGAGTACTTACATTAAAGGTATGATCCCCAATTCGGGCATTACCTTTAGGTCGTTCATCTCGATCCTTTCTGGATCTGGATGAGGATGAGCCCACGTCTCTTCCTTGTGGTCTATAGTCTGACCTAGTGTTTTCGAACCTGGGACAAATTTCACGTCCCGATGGTCCTAAGTAAGGATCGTACCTATTTTTACCTGATCTCTTGTCTGATTCAGGACATCTGGATCTGGAATGATCTTCATCTCTCGAACGAGCAATGATATCTTCTTCTATTCTTAGTTTAGTGTTATACCTGTTATATACATCATTCCATGTTGTAGCTGGGAATTCTCTTAGACTTTCTTTAAGTCTTCCCGTGGCTTCCGAGCTTTTATCATTTAGGTTGCTTGCAAATGACATGGCTGCCCAATTATCAGGCACCCTGGGTAATTGCATTCTTTCTCGTTGGAACATGTCTACAAATTCGCGGAGTAGTTTCGTGTCTCCTTGCTTTATTTTGAATATGTCTTCCATTCTTTTCTCAACTTTTTGTGCACCAGAGTGAGCTTTTATTAACGAATCTGCAACCTCAGCAAAAGAGTCAATAGAATTTTCAGGGAGAAGAGTATACCATGTTCGGGATCCTTTGGTAAGTGTTTCTCCGAATTTTGTGACAAGGACAGATTCAATCTCCTGTTTAGTTAAGTCGTTGCCCTTTACTCCAGTGGTAAAAGAGGTCACATGGTCGCGTGGATCAGTTGTTCCATCATACTTGGGAACGTCAGGCATTTTAAACTTCTTGGTATAGGCAAGGGTGTTGCGCTTGGTTTCCAAGGTTGTTGAGAATATCTATCAACATCAATGCCTTTGATAATAGGTGGTACTCCAGGAATTTGCTCGATTCGATCGTTTTGTTCCTTCATCTGTTTCTGCATGGTTAGCAGTAAATTTTGTAATTCAGAGTTATTAGTCATACCTGGTCTTGCTTNTTTTGAATATGTCTTCCATTCTTTTCTCAACTTTTTGTGCACCAGAGTGAGCTTTTATTAACGAATCTGCAACCTCAGCAAAAGAGTCAATAGAATTTTCAGGGAGAAGAGTATACCATGTTCGGGATCCTTTGGTAAGTGTTTCTCCGAATTTTGTGACAAGGACAGATTCAATCTCCTGTTTAGTTAAGTCGTTGCCCTTTACTCCAGTGGTAAAAGAGGTCACATGGTCGCGTGGATCAGTTGTTCCATCATACTTGGGAACGTCAGGCATTTTAAACTTCTTGGTATAGGCAAGGGTGTTGCGCTTGGTTTCCAAGGTTGTTGAGAATATCTATCAACATCAATGCCTTTGATAATAGGTGGTACTCCAGGAATTTGCTCGATTCGATCGTTTTGTTCCTTCATCTGTTTCTGCATGGTTAGCAGTAAATTTTGTAATTCAGAGTTATTAGTCATACCTGGTCTCGCTTTGAGAGATTCATTAAGAGTGTCACCCTTTGCCGAGTTTATCAATCCAGACTGAGGATTTTCCCCGGTGACTGTATTGTTTGGAGGTGGTGTCAGTGATGCAGGTGGTGCTATTGGTAATCCCCTTGAAAATTCTTGCAAAGCTTGCCCACATACTCTGTAATCATTTGCTTTATTCGATCTTGTTCTACCGTTTGCTCATTATTATTGCGGTTGTTATCAGATTTTTCTGGGGATGGTTCCCTTGAACCACAGGGGGGTTCCTTTAGGTGATGGAACTGGGGTTCCATTCCTCTGCTGGTTGTTGTCGTTGGAGTTAGACATAGTTTATAGGAAATAAATGAAAAAGTGAACAAAGATTATCAGATTTCCGGTAACGGAACCAATTTGTTTAACCAAAGAATTAGATCCTTTGACCAAAGCTATATTTAGGATAAATGCAGGTTACTGATAATCAAGGAAATGATATTGAATAAAGGAAAATAAATAGAAAGCAATAATGATACGCGGCAAAGTAAAGTGTGTCGTATTAGAAATTCTCAGATGCCCTTTACAAGTTATATTCCTTTCCTTTATATAGGGGGTTTCTTAATATAACGTTTGATTCTTGAAATGATCGCCCATTAATGAATAATTATTACATTAATGAGGCGATACAAAGGGTAACCGTAACTGTTGCATGTAGGTTACATAACGTATAGGTCATTAATTGAGGATCCTCGAATCTGCCCGTAGCTCTGTCCGGATTCACTCTGACCGTGTCTCTTCCCCGTCTTAATTAAGTTGAGTTTCCCGTGGCTGATGAACTCAAAGGTTTATTGAACCGTGACTCTTTGTTCCGTACCTCTTTACAGAGTCATATCCAGCTGTCATGTTTTCCTTGGTCCACGTAGTTGGCTGAGTTGTCAAGAGTCATCTTACGTGTAAGACTCTTTTTTACCAATACAATGTCGCATCCAACTTAAGGGTGGCACAATTGAATGAGCTTGATAAATTCGGGTACCATGCATATACAAGTTCTTCCTTATACAAGGAGAAGATGCAGCACCTCCCTGACAAGTACATTAGGAACAATGAGTTCAAAGAAGGTGATCTTGTGTTATTATTCAATTCCCGGTTACGGATGTTTCCGGGAAAGTTGATGCCTAAGTGGAGTGGTCCGTTTGAGGTTGTGAATGTTACACCCATTGGCGCATTAAAACTTGAAGAATTAAATTGATGGAGTGTTTAGATTCAGTGGTCATCGGGTGAAGCATTATCTTGGAAAAGTTGATGATGGCCACGTCGTGGCATTGATTCATTCAAGTGATTGATGGTAATCCGCGCTGTGTCGCGATGTTAAACCAGGCGCTTCTTGGGAGGCAACCCATGTTTCTTTTTATTTTTATTTTTCTTCTTTTATAGATAGGTGTTGTTTTGTGCTAACGGATTTTTAAGTGAATGGCAGAAATAAGTGTGCTTTGCAGGAACTGTGCTCGAAAAAAGGGCTAAGTGTTGAAAAAATGCAGACCGCACATTTATTGTGCGCACCGCACAATATTGCTTGCCACAGCAGAAAGGAGTCTGCGGCTTCTCAAAAAAATGTAAACTCTCTAAATTTGAAATTGCAGAAAAATGGCCAATCTAGGGCCGCACTTGGAATTGTGCGGTCCGCACAAGTATCTGCGGCCGCATCCAATTTTGTGCGGACCACATATCTTCAATGGATTCAAGTAAAGAGTGCAGACCTCACACAAAATTGTGCGGACGCACTCAGCTGCACATTTTGACCTAAGTTGGTCAACCTATAAATAGGCCATCCTCTCACTGTTCCAAACTTTACGCACTTTGAACTCTTGACACCAAAGCAACACAAAAATTATTTCAAACATCACACTCATTTCATCAGCCTAGATTTTCCCCTGCATCCTTCATCACTGGTATGTTCAATTCATGTTTAGATTTTTCAATTTTTTTTTAGTTATTGTTCTTAACTAGTATAGTTATTTTTAGGCCTAAATGTCAGATAATTCATCATGTGTGCTTTACATAGTGTGGGTAACTTCATACTAGTTAATTGGGGGATGGGTAAACGGTGCATCATGTTTAATTTGCCAATACCATGTCTAAATTGTGCAAAAACTGAAAAACCTAAGTTCAATGCCGTCTAATTTTGAATTGTGCGGTCCGCACCTCCTTAGTTTTAGGGCAAGTATGTGAATTCAATGTGCGAACCACACTCAAAATTGTGCGGTCCGCAGAAACATGTGCGACCGTAGATTCAAACTTCAGAGAACTGATACCACTGGGCCTGGAATTGTGCGACCACACTCACAATTGTTCGGCCACACTTCAAAATTGTACAGTCCGCACAAGGCATTATGCGACCGCACTCACAATTGTGTGGACCGCACTTTCCCTCTGCATACTGTTTTGTCTACAACTTTTTACAGCCTCTTACTGAACTTTAACTGACTCATGTTGCTGTGTATTGCAGACAATGGTTAGATCAAGAGGTAGAGGTGATACTTCTAAAGGGAGAGGTGAACCCTCCCGAGGCCGAGGCAGGGGTACTCAACCACTTGCAGTGCAGAAGAGAATATCAAAGAAGCCAACTACCACAGGGAGAGGCAGGGCCATAGAGCCCGCTCAATCAATTTCTTATGTCCCGTCTAGGGAAGCTTCTGAGGGCCACTCTGTAGAGGCACATCCTTAGGACCAATCTCAACTACCACAGTTCCCATGGGAGATACTAACTCCGCAATGAACCCTCCACCTCAACAAGTTTTTTTTAGGATTTGGATGAAGGCAGCCAGGGTTCAGAACCCTACTCTACACACACTCCCCCTGCACTAGTCATAGTGGATGATCATGATGATATTCCAGATGATGGTATAGGGAATGACACTAGAGTGCGCGGCCTAGAGAGGTCGAAAAAGAAGGAGGCATTGGAAGACAGATTTATGATCCTGACAGCATTCACCAGATTCAGAGAATGGTGGCCTCATAGATCGCTCACACTTGAGCGACAGTTTCTATTGAAGGATTTGGATAGATTCAATCCAAATGTGGTCAAACAGTTCAGGGAGCGAAAGGGGTGGGTTCACTTAGGGTGTTGTGGATGACAAGGAACATTTAGTACAAGAGTTCTATGCCAATATGGCACATACCAAGAAGGGAACTAAAGTAACCAACGTGAGAAACCTGAAGGTTTGATTTGATCAAAGCACTCTGAACACCTACTTGGGGTTTGAGGAGTTGGATCCAGTTCAGTACTTGGAAAAGTTCTCGATGGGTAATGCAGCTCACCCTTGATTAGCAGAGATCTTGGAAGCCCCAGGACCACCACCACCATGGATCACAGCGGGGTTTCCCATTGCATGGGCTACCCTCAACTTTGAAGCAAAAGGGTGGCAAACATTTGTATGCAACCGTATAGACCCAAGCCAAAATGAGAACAATCTTTCAATACCCCGGGCAGTCTTGGTGGCATCTATCATGGTCGGGTACCCAATCAATGTGGGTGCCATCATGTCGGCCAACATGTCAGTAGTTGGCAGAAAGGGTGAGAGATCCTACCCATATCCCAACACCCTCACGAAGTATCTCACAGATGCGGGGGTGGAGACGAGGAGCTTTAATACGAAGCCCTTCTCCTGGTATTCTTTGAAGGACCCAGGGAACCCAAAGCTCAAGGGTAAGTCAACTACTACCGCAGGCTAGTCTGATGAGCCATCGGTGATGGTTGCAGATTCAGCTGTTATGCCTCATACAGCTTCTATGCCTTCCACAGTAGCCGGTCCTTCCACCGAAACAACTGACATGCCACCACCTCCATCTTCCAGACCATCAACATCAATATCAGTGCCTTCCTCCTCCATATATCCACTCACTGCACTGCGAGTCTCCTAGACATTGGCGAGTCTCCTAGACATTGGCGAGTCACAACAACTGGATGCAGACAGTCACTGCAAAGTTGTATGACATATCCAGTACTATTGCAGCACTGTCTTCTACCCCAGCAGCACCACAAGTTCCTCCATCAGTGGAGGAAACATTGACGAAGATCTTGGATAATCAGAAGACCAGCATGGATACATAGGTGGCACATGGGGGAGCTATTGAGGAGTTGGGTAAACAGGTGAAGAAGATGAGGAAATCACAGGCCTCAAGAAAATCAATGGATTGATAAAAGAGGTGACCAATATAGCAGCAGCTGGCGATCTTCCATTTGACTTACTGATGGAGACAGCTCCATCAGTACCAGCAGATCTAGCAGCACCATCAGCACCAGTGGCACCAGCTGGCTAGTCTAGCGAGCTAGACCTTGCTGCCCACACTGCTGAGGAGGTACTACAGATGTTCACCAACCCCGTTACTCCCCGAGTAGAGGATGATGAGATCCAGTTTTAGGAGCCCGAGGGTGGTGATGCTTCCATGCACACTGAGACCACATAGGAAGTTCTCTTTACTCTCTTCCCTTCCTTATTTTGGTTTTTTGTTAAGCATTGAAGACAATGCTTATTCTTATTCAAGGGGGTGGTCTATTTTTATTTGATATGAAATTGGCTTGTAATAACTACAATAATTTCTTTATTTTTATTTTTAATTATGTATATACCCTCCCTCTCTATTGATGTAAATATTCACTTTCTCATTCTCGGGTTGTATATTCATTTTTGCTTTCAGTAGTTACTTCATAGCTTCTTTATTTTGTTTCTTAGTAGTTTAGCTTCTTATTTACTTTAATAGATTCTTGTTGATTTGGTAGCTTCTTTTTTATGTTTAAGTGATCAATAAGACTTTTGTTTTCTCAGTGTCACGGTTCTTTCCAAAGGTGGTTTTTGTGTGAACCGGGTGACTCTTCCCAATGTGAATACCCAATTTTTTCCCCGCATGGAAATTACTCCTAAAAATAATCAAAATAACTTTTAATGAATTTTTGGAACTTTTCTTTATTTATTTGCATTTCATGCATGTTTAATATTTTAAAATAATAGAAAATTTATAAAAATTGTCACATTTTTCATTTCATGTAATCTTAGGTTTAATTCGATTTTTAGAAATTAATTACCCTTTAATTGATAGCTTAATATATAAAAGTCACAAAAAATATACATTAGCTTAATCAATTAGTTTATTTAATTAGTTAAATATTAATTAGTTCGTTTTGATAAACAAAATTTAATTAGTAGTAAGATGACTATTTTTGAAAAAATAAAATTTACCCTTGTTTCAAATTGGCCTAATTTCAGGGCCCAAAATCCCAGGCCCAACCAAATTGCCCACACTACAACCCTAATCCCCTCCCCTATATAATTAAGACCCTCCCCTACACACAAAAGGGAACCGAACGACCCCATCCCTGAAAAAGAAAAAAAATAAAACCAGCATCCACTTCTGTCTTCAACAGAGACACACAAAGAGCAGAAAAAGCCG
>MDKH01105795.1:0-49167 GCA_005239495.1 Nicotiana undulata
CGCCACGGGGCGCGTCCAAGGGGTCATGGGGCATGGATGGAAAGCCGCCCATGACAATACACACGACTTCAGAATCATCCTACGGACTTATTCGAGTAATTAAACCACCAAAATAACACCAAAAACAATGAATTAAACTCCAAAATCTATATAATTTTCTCAAAACTTCTTAGACTTCAAATATTCCATTTTTTATCCGAAACATGTCAAACCAAGTCTGTTTCTTTCCAAATTTTACGGACAACACATAATAACCATATTAAAACTGCTCCGGGCTCCGAAACCATAATACGGGCCCGGTAACACGAGTTTTACATCAAAATTCATTTTCAAAAGTCTTTATAATTTTTTCAGAAAATAATTTTCTTTAACATTTCTCGGACTTGGGACCTCGGAATCCATTCCGGGCATACGCCCAAGTCCCATATTTTTCTACGGACCCTCCGGGTCCGTTTACCCAAAATGTTGACCAAAGTCAACTTTACTCAAATAATTATTATAAAAACATCCTTTTATCAATTTTTCACATAACAGCTTCCCAGCTACGCGCCCGGGCTATGCACGCACATCGAGGTGAGATTAATGGAGGCTTTCAGGGCCTCGGAACACAGTTTTTGTTAAATTTACACGAGATGACCCTTTTGGGTCATCACAACAAGACACCGGAAGCGAGCCTCCATTTCATCCATCCTGCTCTGATATGATGTGTGACATCTTCTTCAATCTCCCCGTTACCTTATATTATAGATCCAAGATACTTGAAACTATCTCTCTTAGGGATGACTTGCGTATCAAGCCTCACCTCCATATCCCCTTCCTAGGTATAGACCGTTGTTGAACTTGCACTCCATGTACTCCGTCATGGTCCTGCTCAACTTGAAACCCTTAGACTCTAAGGTCTACCTCCAAACCTTCAGCCTCTCGTTAACACCACCCCGTGTCTCGTCAATTAAAATCATGCCATCAGCAAATAACATACACCATGACACCTCACCTTGAATGTGTCTCGTCAATACTTCAATTTCCAAGTAAAATAGGAATGGACTAAGAGCTGATCCCTGGTGCAACCCAATCATAACTGGAAAGTGTTTCGAGTCTCTTCCCGATGCGCTAACCCGAGTCTTAGCTTCATCATACATGTCCTTAATCACTCTAATGTACGCTACTGTGACCCCTTTAGCCTCCAAGCATCGCTAGAGCACCTCTCTCGGGATTTTGTCATATGCTTTTTCTAGGTCAATGAACACCATGTGCAAGTCCTTCTTCATCTACATATACCGCTCTATCAATCTCCTCACAATGTGAATGGCTTCCATAGTCGAACGCCCCGGCATGAAACCGATCTGGTTGTAAAAATGTATGCACCGGTCCTCACCCTCACTTCTACCACCCTCTCCCAGACTCTCATAGTATGGCTTAGCAGCTTAATCCCCCTATATTTATTGCAACTTTAGATATCGCCCTTGTTTTTATACAGAGGAATCATCGTACTCCACCTCCAATCATCGGGCATCTTCTTCGTCCTAAAAATGACGTTGAACAGCCGAGTGAGCTACTCCAAACATGCCCTACCCGCATTCTTCCAAAATTCCACAGGTATTTTATCTGGCACAATAGCTCTACCCATATGTATCTTACTCGTAGCTCCCTCGACCTCCTCTACTCTTATGCGCCTACAATACCCGAAATCCCAGCGTATCTCGGAGTGCTCCAAGTCGCCCAGCACATTGTCCCTACTTCGTTCAGGAGTTTATGGAAATATGTATGTCATCTCGTCTACTCTGAGCCTCTTCCATCAAAACTCTACCTTCCTTATATTTGATACACTTAACTAGATCCAGATCACATGCCTTCCTCTCTCTCACCTAGGCTAGCTTGTATAGCTTCTTGTCCCCGCCTTTGGCCCCAATCTCTTCTTAAAAACGCCCAAACGCCGCGTCTTAGCCGCATTAACCGCTAACTTTGCCTCTCTTAGCCCTCCTATACCCCTCCCTATTCATTCTTCGCCTCCTCGTCCATGCTCTCTATAAACGCCAAGTACGTCACTTGCTTGGCTTTCACTTGCTCTTGTACCTCCTCACTCATATATATGTTCGATTTGTTTAATTGGATTTTTTTTGGGGGGGGGAGAGGTAGGGGGGGATAAAGGGAAGAAAAAAGACGAATAGTCTGTTTAGCTCAACACCAAAATTTGCCTCATCTATGTTGAGTTGTGAATTACTAATTAACAGCCACCTTAAAAGATAGTGTCCATTTAATGGACGGTAATAATGACAAGATGAAAATAATGTACATATATCAAAATATTTGATGTTGAATAAGTTCAAAGATAATATAAAAGTTATGTCATTTCCAATTTTACCCCATCTAGCTGTTTGAAGATAATGTTGATTTCATGACTATATACAGATTACTGTTTTTTTTTTTCCAGCGAAAGATAGGACGTACGACATTAATTCACATATATCACGTCGTATTAACTACATGTCTCACCAGTATGTGAATGTCTCTTTGTATGCTTAATTCAAGGATACAGTACAAATATGGAAAGAAAAGGGTCTGGAATGATGGGAAAATAACAAAGGACAAATTACGGAATAGACACCTAATATAAAGATATTGCTCCTTCAAGGATTACTTAATTAGTTGAGACCAAGTGTTCATGCTTAGAACTTAGAAGAATTACATAATTAGGTCTCTAGTATTTTTAACGTGGTGAATATTAGGTGCTCGCGAAGACAAATTCAATTTTGATTGAGAAATCACATAATATATTCAAACTCATGCACACTAAATCCTAGATTCGCGTCTGCTCCCAATTTATTTTACCAAACATATACTCATACTTTATCGAAGAATTAATCAAAGGCAAGAAAAAGTAGTCCATGAAAATATTGTTGTTTAAGTTAATTTCTCAAGTAAACTAGCTTAATGTATCCGTACACCCATGTTAATGTATAACTTAAATTAGATATTATACTTGTTTTATTTGCATATTAATTTATCTGTTGCATGTTGGATTTATTTCTGAATTGAGATTGCATACATTCTTTTTGGTTAGACATTACCCGAAATTATGCAGATGGATATCTGTGCGATACGATGCGTATAAACTGCAGGGCAAAAGAGGCTTAATACATGAAGCTTAACATTATTATCCATATAGGCGAACTAAAAGGGAAGACAAAAAGGTCTGTCCGCACAATTTTGGCAACTTTTTTTATCGACTTTTATACATTTAATTTCTATAAGGCTAGCTCCAGTATATTCTTGGTAAGAAATAAATAAATAGCTGCAGTGCTGGATTTATTAGAACTAAGAAATAAATATACCTTTTAAGAAGGCAAAGTTTTACCAGCTGGTCATCTATAAGAAACCAAACAGTGTTACAGGCTAAATGAAAGATGATTTATTAAGATTTTCTGTACAAAATAAAGCGGCAAATCTTTTCTAAGCCGGACCAACTTGGTACGTGTAATTGGAAGTTGAGCAATCAATTCACAACGACCATTTTAGAGAATTTACCAAGAAAAGACCCCAATAGACATGAATGGCTTAATAGTAGTAATACACTATAAAAAGGAAAAGAAAATTATGGTGAATGGTTAAAGTTGTACTTGCAATGGTAATCCACGAAGAAGAAGGTTTTTTTACTTTGGAAAGATTTAAGTGATAAGTATTATCGTTTTATCAGGTTACCAATTAATGATTATAATAAACATATGCATATAATCACCTTACAAGTAATCTATGTGTAAATACTTCTTAATTATGCAATACATAGAATATAAATTACCCATAAAAATTTGAGTTTAATTGCTAGCACTAATGTTATATATATATAGAGAGAGAATCAAATCATGTACAGGGTTATTATACATTAATTTCCATGATAATCATTAACTAGTAACCTCATAAAAATAATAACGTCTTGTTATTATAGGTTAAACTGCATTAATTGTGTATAAAAATTTTACACTCTCGGCAAAAGTTTAACTTTTTAGAATATGTCTTCTAGCGTTAGAGTTTGCCAAAGAATCAAGAGCATCACCTATATAGCTTCTCCAAACCCCTCAAAAAATTTCACTCATATCCATCATCACTTTCTTGTTTAGTTTCTAAAATTATCTGCAGTGCTCAAGAAAAGATGAAAAAACTTCAACTGTTTTTGAAGAGAGAAGAGTACTCCTCAACAAATTCAGCTAATTTTAGTGTGAGATATAAAGAGTGCCAGAAGAATCATGCTGCGCGGGTTGGAGGATATGCGGTTGATGGCTGCCGAGAATATATGCCAACTAATGGGGAAGAAGGAACAAACAGCGCCTTTACATGTGCAGCTTGCGGCTGTCACCGCAACTTTCATAGAAGACAAGTTGAAGTTGCATCTGACTCTTCCTCTTCTTCTTCCTCTACCAATAATTAACGGATTGTTTTTACACTGTCAGTGTATTGAAGCTAAACTTATTTGAGATTGCGATTAGGTTATTATATAGTTATGCAATTTGTGTTTAAGCATGAGTGGATGCAATTGTTGAAACTAGCTAGGGAAGGCTTCAGTTTCCTTTTATTTTTTTGCTTTTAGTTTTTGGCTTGCTTTTATATGTGAAAGTGAAATCGTTGATAATGGTTTTGCATGGTTGATGGTCCAGCCGGTGAACCTCTCATTTGATAATTACAGTATTACTATTGTCTATTTTTTCTAGTATTTGTCTGAACGAAAAATTAGGCTATAGTATTTTGTTGTTCACATTTGGTGTTTCAAATCTTTTATACTGTATAGTACTAAACGCATGTGTGTATATATTTATATATTAACCCTAACGAGATAGCAAATGTGGCTGATCATGTATAAATCATCATCATCATCATCAAATGTGGCTGATCATGTACGAATCTCATGGGTGTAGAACCGTTTAATTAACAAGAACAGCAAAACAGAAAGAGGAAAAATGGCAAAATGGGGTACTCCATTATTTCTGCTCTACTATCCTTTTCTTTTAATTGGATGCAAAAGATGACTAAAATATGGAGTACTTAATATGCGTCGTTACGAAATCCTCAAAGGCGAATTCCAGTCGAACTCTTTTCTCTGTACCTACATAAATAATCATGCCATCCAAAAGCTTCAAGTCTCGCGGCGCTGCATATAGAAATTGAGATATATCGTGTATTCATAATTGCGGAGCCTTGGCGTACCTAGTAAAGTTGTTGTCACGTGATCAAGAGGTCACGTATTCGACCCGTGAAAACAACCTCTTGCTGAACTACAGCGTACAATAAACCCTTGAGATCCGACCTTCTCTGACCCCTCGCATAGCGAGAGTTTATTGCATTGGACTGTCATTTTACTGTATTTATAATTGGGAGCATGCTTCACATGTGTCGATTGGGATTTCTATAATGCCCTTAATCTCAATCGAAGACAAACTATTTGGAAGAAAGAAAATAGATCATCTATTTTTCCACCACGTATCCTAGCGTGACATCAAGCAAAATATATATGAAGTTGTTACCCACTAGAAATGTGACAATTCTTTTACAAGATAGAAATTCGCTGATATCACGCTCATGCATGTTCACTGCTACCTAACTGATTGTTCCTTACTTCTTTGAAACTATGTGAATGTAGAATCTTACTTTAAAAGGGAGGGGAAGGAAACTTCATCTGAACATCAGAACACACATCTATTTGCTTCCTTCTCTGCTGTAGTACTATTGCATGCAAATTAGTACTAGTGCTCGGGAATTTGTTTGGACACGTACTTTATTTCAAATTTTTGAAACAGTATTTGCAAAGATCAACCAATTATTTTAAAAGCAAAATTTAGTCCATTTAAATAACAAGGACAGAACTCAACGAATGGCCCAAAAATCGTAAGATAATAATATAAAGAACGTTTTGCTCTAAGCTTCTATGTGGCCCAGAAGAATATGGAAATGATGGGCTTGTCTCTTTTGCTAATACCTTACCTCTTTTTCAACTAGAAAAGCACTCCAAGAAACAGCACATTTCTACATTTAATAGCTTTGTTGTGCTTTAAACCAAGAAAAAGCCCATTCAAGACCTAGCTAGCTCTAATCAGATGATTCCTTAAGCTCTGATATTACTGACAACTCATTTAAAGTCATTTGTCCTTCTTTTAAGTCTTTTGCTTCTTTTTCCCTTTCTTTGAAAAATTTCCTCTGGTTTTTTGATCACAAATATAATATTTTCATGTTACCCATAGAACGGTACAGTTGAATTTATATGGTGATTTATAAATAAGTGAATCAATTTAACCCAAATATATTAAATAACTAAGAACAAAAATAAGATTATGAAATGAGATAAAAGAAAATGCCAGCCTAACTATGAACCTTGTCTCTCCGGTGGCAAAAGTATGAGCAATTTTTAAGAATAAAGACCGAGAAAAGTTTTATAAAATGATAGCGGAATGTAGCTTTTGTGTACAGAATATTCCGCGTCTACCAATTATCCTAATTCCCCTATTTATAGCTTTATTTAGGGAGACAAGATCCCTAAATCAAGCTCCTCTCTTGAATGAGAATAAAACCGTCATTGATGGCTGCAAAACGGTTAGCTATAAATGCAGATATTCTCTGTAACGGCTACTCACTGAATGACATCCGATGACAATATTTTGAATCTTTGTTACCGGCTACTCTGCCTTCGGGATTCGTTCATCACTGATTGCATGCTAACATCCGGTGCCAGCTGTTTGTTGACTCACATCCCACTTGTCTCCAATTCCACGTGTCACTTCGTCATTCGTCCAACTGTTAATAGCCAATTTTATCCCATATATATAGTCTCCCTACTTTTGGGTGATGCAACTCAGTGTTACTAGGAAGTAGATAAGAGCTCCTTTCTTGGCAGAAAAGTTCCTGAACAACCTCTAACACTTGAAAGGACACACGTCTTCTCGCATTCAATGACCCAAACACCTGTTGATCCTGATTTAACAAATATTTATGTCAGTTCTCGAGGTAGTCATGACCACGATTTTTGCCATGAATAACTTCTTCACTACTCATTATTTTTACTCTTTACTTTCACAACTCCTTCCTCTTATTTGAATCTCTTTTGAATCCTTCTGCAACATTCAACCTTCTCAGCAAAAAATTTCTTTGTAAACATGTCTTCAAACACTGCCCCCCCTCGAAAACTCTCTCCTTTCTTCGGAGGTGGACCCAAAAAAACCAAAACAAATGGAGTTGAGGTTGATAGATTCTGGCATGTTCGTAGTTACCCTTCTTCCATTCGTCCTCCCAGCATCCCCGTCGTGAAGGAGGAATGACATTGGGACAACGTCAAAATTCTCACCCCTAATGGGTAGAAAGGGTCACCTTCTACAAACTAGGGTTCAAGTATGTCTATACGTACCCTTTCACTTTGGGCCCTTTCACTTTGGGAGCGGGTGAAAGAATTGACCCAATAATCCTAGATTTTTGCCGCAGGTACCAAGTTTGTTGGCACAAGTAGGCTCATCCGTTGCCAATTATAATGAACCTCCACTCCCCAAAGATTTTCGGTGAGGGTATGCTAAAACTTAGCAAATGTGGTCATCATACCCTCCTTATCAGCGTTGACGATGAAAATGACTGTGGATGGATGGAACGATTCGTTGTTATTGCTACCAAGGACATCATCCCGGCCACAACATCAGCTTTTTTCGAATCATGGAATCTTTTTGCTAACTTTTGATTTTCTTTTTCGAGCTACTCATTGGAAACCACCACAAATTTAAAACCTGGCCCAATGGGTACAGAAATCTGGACATAACTAAACCAAGGACCCGAAGGTGGAAAGAAATGGCTCCCAAATATGGATGGCAAACTGAAAACCATGGGAAGAAAGATTCCTCTTTCCTTCTTTCAATCTTTCAATTTATCTTGGAATCATTTTAATTGTCTTTTTGTATCACATAGTACAATCAAAAAGATACGTCGTTTGCCCCGACAAATAGGTTCTCCATAACCCGCGGAAGCCACACAGTTACTGCAGAATATCCTTAACTGAAGGGGAGCTCGCGAATCTACTCACATTTCTGGTGAAGGTACCTTCTCCCGAAGTCCCCAGCCTGAAAACAAGAAACCAGAAAGGAAACTCCCCTCCTCAGTTGGGACTCATGAGAAGAGAATAAGAGAAACACCAACCGGACCGACCACAGTGGTCCTCGATGATGAAGAAGGAGACAATGATGAAGAGGCTTCCCTCCAGAGATTAAAAAAGATCTTCATCAGCTCAATTGGATGCACAACCGGGAGAGCTTCAAAATCCACCACCAGAAGAAGTTCACGAAATCCGGGGGGAAATGGAAATAGTATAAAACACTTCTTCTCGTTTTTGGATTCCCTCAGTTGCTTCTGGTCAAAGGAGTCAAATCCCTGACCTTCCTCCAGCACCAACTTCTAAGCTGACAACAATCACCCATCCGTCTATACCCACTGCTTCTTCTTCACCTGCCGACAGTGAACAAATAGAGAGTGCTTCTTCTCCGCGGTCACTTGTCCATGGAAACCTAGGAAGCACTTACATGGCACCCACTGAGGAACCGCATAGAAAACGAAGTTCCATTATTTAGGTTTCGAGTGAGAGTCATATATTTTCTAAGCCAGTAGAGCTTGCCAATTATCCGAAGTTGCTGGCCTCAAAAAAAATTGGAGAAACATGGACTGTCTCTCTAGGGATAGTCTAATAAATAACAGAATGTGTTGCTCAGAGCATGTAGAAATCTAACTTCCTTCTACCTTCTTTAATTTGTACTTTGCATTAATAACTTTAGTCCAAACCTTTTTTCAGACCAACCTTCTTGTTTTCGATGGTCTGCAAAGGTTGGTTCTGGACAAGCAAGAGCTTACTTCATTACAGGATCAACTTTTGGATGAAAGGAATCACCTTGCCGAGAGCCTCCCGGTGTTGGAGGCAAAAATTTCTTAGATGGATAACCTTGAGGCCTCGTTGGAGCAGTCCCAACAAGATAGGATGGCTCATATCCATGAAGCTTCCCAGCTACATTAAAACCTTAAAGAAGCAAAAGCTAAGTGGGTTGAACTTCATTATACTGTGACTATTGCTTCCGAGCGTGAGTCTGCCTTCATGGAACATGTCAATAACTTGGAATCTATCTTACGCTCTAAAACTGAGGAGGCCAATGCGGCCGAAGAGAAAAGGGCAGGAATGGAGGAAAGGCTCAAAAGATCAAGGAGCAAAATCAACTCCATTCAAGAACCAATGTATAGCTTGAGTGCAAAATCACCATTATGAAAGCTAAGAATGAAAAGCTCCAATCCAAGATTGAAAAACTCCAAGCTAAACTCCGAGACCAAGAGGATTTAATAGTCAAGAAAACCTACTCCATTTATCATACGAAGAGGAAGACCTTGGAGAAGGTCAAAGAGGGCATTGCTAACATTGATGAATGTATTGGCAAAGCGGGGAGCTAGAGACAACTGCTCACAAAAATCGAAGAAGATGAAGGCCTCGAACCGGAAGTGGAACAACCTTCTCTTGATAAAGAAAATGAAGAATTTAATCTCCTTTCGGGTTCTGGCAGCAAGAACTAATGCATATGCATATATATATATATATATATATATATATATATATATATATATATATATATATATATATATATATATATATATATAACCTTCTTACTAAGTTTGGCCTTTTAATTAATAAAAGAAACTCGTTGTTAAGTGTTGTATAAAAAATATTCTTTTTCACTTACTGACAAAGTTTCGGGAACCTTTTCACATCTGTTAGCTTTTGATTACGGGCATAAACACTTCAAGAATCTATCCTTTACTATGAGGGTATTATAATAGAGGGCCCTTATGTATACGGTGGTCTTGAAGAGGACGTCTCATGTTCATTCCGGCACAAACATCTGAAGTTTTTGTTAACTTTCAAATGATAAAGTAAATTGACTTATCATTTGGACAACAAATAAGATAAAAATAAAAGAACTTTGAATTATTCCCTCTATATTTAAACATTAAACATTCATTTGCTTAACTAAATAGAGTTGTCAATACATGTGGCTAACTTGTACAACTTATTTCTACGGGGTTGATCATGCAGTTACTGGTCTTGATAAGACAATGATCCTTGTTCTCCCCGGTCTTCGTAACACTTTTAGTGCCTTGTCATGCATTATCCCCCCCCCCCAGCATTCGGATGCTAAATATGATAATCCAAACAATGAAAGTCATGCATGATATTTCTTGCAAAGAAAGTTTTACATTGTTGTATCATTAATGGAAATAACTTGTGGATGGTTAAAAAATATGTTTACATTGTCGCCTCATTTGGGAGATGAGATATGCTATCAAGCCAAAGATTATATAACCTTTTCACATCCGTTAGCTTTTGATTCCGGGCATAAACACTTCAAGAATCTACCCTTTACTATGAGGGTATTATAAGAGAGGGCCCTTATGTATACGGTGGTCTTGAAGAGGACGTCTCATGTTCATTCCGGCACAAGCATTTGAAGTTTTTGATAACTTTCAAATGATAAAGTAAATTGACTTATCATTTGGAAAACAAATAAGATAAAATAAAAGAACTTTGAACTATTCCCTCAATATTTAAACATTAAACATTCATTTGCTTAACTAAATAGAGTTGTCAATACATGTGGCTAACTTGTACAACTTATTTCTGCGGGGTTAATCATGCAGTTACTGGTCTTGATAAGACAATGATCCTTGTTCTCCCCGGTCTTCGTAACACTTTTAGTGCCTTGTCATGCATTATACCCCCCCCCCCCCCCCCCCCCCCCTAGCATTCGGATGCTAAATATGATAATCCGAACAGTGGAAGTCATGCATGATATTTTTTGCAAAGAAAGTTTTACATTGTTGTATCATTAATGGAAATAACTTGTGGATGGTTAAAAAATATGTTTATAGTGTCGCCTCATTTGGGAGATGAGATATGTTATCAAGCCAAAGATTATATAAGCATCCACAAGTTGTTTTCCACACGAGTTGCTTCACTGGTGGGGAAAGAATCTGTCACGACTCAAACTCCCAACCCTGGGGATCGTGATAGCGTCTAACACCACACTTGCTAGGCAAGCCAATGTTAGAACTTAACTAACCTTTTCTTTTACAAGTTTACTTAAACATAATAGAACAATTTAAAAATGAGTATTGTCTCTAATATTTTTCAATAAATAACTTCATGAATAATAACCAAATAAATAAACCGAACCACGAACTAAATATATAACTACCCAGGGCCTGGTGTCACAATTCACGAACTACTAAGAATACTACAAATAATTGGGTTGAAAGAAATATGTATTTATTTTGAAAGAAGTATAACAACATTCTAAATATTAAGGGAAGACTCCAGGAATATGCGGACGCCGGCAGATCTACCTCGCGTCTCCGTGTAAATGAGTTCAGCTACTACGATCTCCCAACTCTGGCCGGTACCTGGATCTGCACAAGAAGTGCAGAGTGTAGTATCAGTACAACCGACCCCATGTACTAAGTAAGTGCCGAGCCTAACCTCGGCGAAGTAGTGACGAAGCTAGGACAGGACACCACATAAAACCTGGAGATATATAACATACTAGCAGGAATAACAGCAAGTAAAGAATTTACAAATAACAAACAATGGGAAGGGGGTCATGCTGTGGAGAATCTTATCATAAGGATATAAACAACAAAAAACAGATATAAACAATGATAAACCAACTAAATTGAGCAATTAAAGTAGAAATGGAAGTTGTACGGCATCACCCTTCGTACTTTTACTCTCAGCCTCACCAAATAATAAATAAAATGCATAATGAATATGAATGCACGACATCACCCTTCGTGCTTTTACTCTTATCCTCACCATGTAATAAATATGAATGTACGACATCACCCTTCGTGCTTTTACTCTCATCCTCACCATGTAATGAATATGAATGCACGACATCACCCTTCGTGCTTTTACTCTCATCCTCACCATGTAATGAATATGAATGCACGACATCACCCTTCGTGTTTTCACTCTCATCCTCACCATGAAATGAATATGAATGTGAATGCACGGCACCACCCTTCATGCTTTTACTCTCATCATCACCATGTAACGAATATGAATGCATGGAATCACCCTTCGTGTTTTACACTCTTCCTCACCAATCACAGAATCAATCACCGCATACAAAGAGGGATTTCACAAGAAATCAGTATTTCATCATAGCTTTTATCATCATTTATCACCATGTAATGAATATGAATGCATGGAATCACCCTTCGTGTTTTACACTCTTCCTCACCAATCACAGAATCAATCACCGCATACAAAGAGGGATTTCACAAGAAATCAGTATTTCATCATAGCTTTTATCATCATTTATCATTTAAATCTCAACGCAATACTCAAAATATTATCAATCACCGTGGAACCGGATACTAACCTTCCAACATTTCAATAACGACGATAATCAGAAGTAATAGGCTTTACAACAACCAAAATAACAAAATTCACTTTCACTCGCATGTTATGACCTAACCACAACGTATAGGTACTCGTCACCTCACCGATACATTGGATTTAGAAAAAACAGGTAACAAATAGTCACACAATACCTATTCCCTCAAGCTAATGTTAGACACAACACTTACCTCGAATTTGCAGTCCAATCACTGCTCAAGCACACTTTTCCTTTAGAATTTGCCTTCAACTCACTCGTATCTAATCATAAATGGTTTAACATCATAAATTAGTGCTAAAGGTTCTATATTTAATGCAAAATCATGGTTTTACTATGTTTTCCCAACAAAATATGAAAATCGACCTCGGGACCACTTGGTCTAAATTTGAGGTTCAGGCCAAAACATGTTTACCCATTCTCCCTCGAGCCCGGATATACAATTGGTTTTGGAATCCGACCTCAATTTGAGGTCGAAATTCCTAAGTTCTACCTAAAAACTCAAATTTTAACCATGAAAACTCTAGATTTTTGGTTGAAATCTTGTTAAAAGTTGTTCAGGATTGAAAGGAATTAGTTAGAGATCACTTACCAATATTTTGGAGAAGTTTGGGTCTTTGGAAAATCGCCTATCGAGGTTTGAGGTTTGAGAGAATTAGAAAAGAGGTGAAAAATCCATGTAAAATAGATTTTAACAGGCTGCGATTATCGCATTTGCGATCAGGGGTTCGCAATTGGGAACCCTTCGAAATTGTGCAGCCATCACAAATGCGATGAAACTGTCGCATTTGCGACATGTGGGGAGTTCGCAATTGCGGCCAGAATTCTCGCATTTGCGGCATGAATTCTCTTATTTGCGAGATTTGAGGCTGGCCCAGGACTTCGCATTTACGAAGTCTGATCTCGCATTTACCAGATATCAACTGTAGCCTACCCGAAACTCAAGAACACTCCAAGTTTTTAACCTTTCAATCGGACGTCTGAATCACGTCAAATCAACTCCGATTCTCATCAGATTTCACATATAAGACTTAAATATCATAACAAACTTGCTCCAGGATCCGGAACCAAAATACGGGCCCGATACCAATAATTTCACATATTATTTCATTTCTTTATTTCCTGCAATAACCAGCAAAATAATTTTCTTCAAAAATTATTTTCTAACGCTAGGGACCTCGAAATTCAATTTCGGGCATACGCCTAAGTCCCATATTTTACTGCGGACCTCCCGGGATCATTGGAACATATACCGGGTCCGTTTACTCAAAATGTTGATCAAAGTCAACTAAAAATAGAATTTTAACTCTAAAAATTATTATTTCTCATATTTTTACATAAACGCTCTCCGGATTCACGCCCGAACTGCACACGCAAATCGAGGTAATTAAAATTAGTATTTTTAAGGCTAACGAGCCTGGAATAGTGTCTTAATTCATAAGTCGACCCTTTGGGTCATCACAGAATCTAGAGCCTTGACACTGGAAGTCATGCATTTGCTGATGATCCTTCTTTCGTAGTATGCTTTATATTGTTGTCTCATTAAAAACCTTGCTAGAAAAACCCAATTGAGATAAAAACTGGCCGAAAGAAAAAAGAGTGCAGCACATACTTTCAGTATCAACAAGGATCTTTAGCAGTAATACCTTCTGAGGTGAGTCGCGTTCCAATTGCTTGGCAATTTAACTCCATCGATTTTCCAATTCATACGAACCTATACCGGTTATAGTTGAAACTCGATAAGGTCCTTCTCGTGTTGGTCCCAGCTTCCCAGCGTTAACTTCCCAAGTAGTTTGAGTGACTTTTCTCATAATCAAATACCCAACTTTGAAACATTGGAGATTTTCTTTACGGTTGTAATATATTTCCATCATTTGCATTTGTGCCACCATCCTCACATATGCCAGATTGTGGTATTGTGCATGGTGTTGACATTTATCACACTTTTGTACAAATGCCTCATCATCTTGCTCCAACCGAGGTCAATAGTATCCAACTCTGACCAACTTGAGAACCAACGAGTTTACACCGAAATAGTTCCCGCAGAGCCCCTCATGTATTTCCTCATCATGTAGTCAGCTTCTGAGGCCCCTAAACATCGAGTCAATGTTCGTTGGAATGACCTCCTGTATAATTGTCCATCAACAAGACAATAACGAGCTGCCTTGGTCCGTAGTGCTTGGGACGTTTTTGGGTCTTCGGGTAATTTTTACCATATCTTAGATATTCGATGAACTCGTTCCTCAAGTCCCAAATCAAATTAACTTCACTGTAGTCGTCCACATCCAACATTGTATGCAACAATTGAACTACCGCACCAGAATCAGATCCTTTTATTTTTGTGGATGAACCCAAATTAGCCAATGTGTCTACCTTCACATTTTCCTTCCATAGAATGTGGATGATTGACCACTCTCTCCGTGCAAGCAATGCTTTAACCTTGTCAGTGTATTGTTGCAAACATGAATATAATATGTTTATGTTTACCCATAGAATGATACATTTGAATTTATAGCGTGGTTTATATACAAGTGAATTGATTTGACCCAAAGATATTAATTAAGAGAAAAAATAAGATTATGAACTGAAATAAAAGGAAATACAAGCCTGAATATGAACTTGGCCTCTCCGGTGGGTGAGCTTTAACAAGAGAGGGAGGGAAAATGTAAGGGAGTACGCCAGCTTCCGCAAACTCGGGTGTACATCAAGTCGAAATTCCAGGTTCTATTCTCGGGTGTTGGTACCTCCCGCCCTTTATTTCTCTTTCTCTTGTGTTAGTTATATTGTTACTGTAGTAGTGCGTACTAGTTTAGTCATTCTAGTAGCGTGCCTGTGATTACTACTTGTTTTGCCTTTAGTTTGGATCGTGGTTGTTTGTGTTAGAGTTTTCCTAGGTTACCGTAAGCATAGTGGTCGGGGTCTATAAAGGTATAGTAAAGGCATCTCCTAGGGATGGGCGGGTGGTAGGGCGAGGGGAAGGCAGGAGTTAGGGGAATGGACGGGGCTCGGCAGTAAAGAACCAAGGGAGCCTATAGGTTGAGAATTGGATCGTGGAACATATGGACATTGACGGGTAAGTCAATTGAGTTAGCGAAAATTCTAGAGAAGAGGAAGATCAATATAGCTTGTGTTCAAGAGACTAGGTAGGTAGGTTTTGAGGGTGAGGAATGCGGACGGGTATAAATTATGGTACTAAGGAAGCAAGAAGGGTAAGAATAGATTGGGTATTTTGGTGGATAGGAAACTCATAGAGTCAGTGGTAGAGGTCAGGCAGGTGAATGATAGATTAATGGCGATTATGTTAGTAGTTGGAGGAAGCACATCGAATGTTATTAGTGACTATGCGACACAAGCGGGTTAGATGAGGAGGTCAAGAGGTGCTTTTGGGAGGGTTTGGACGAGATGGTGTGTGGTGTGCCGCTTGCGAAGAAGCTATTTATAGGAGGAGAGTTTAATAGGCATATAAGGTCGTTTGCTAGTGGCTATGGCAAGGTGCACGGCAGCTTCGGCTTTGGAGATAGGAACGGAGGAGGTACTTCACTATAGGATTTCGCTAGAGCTTTTGAGTTGGTGATCGTAACTCTAGTTTTTTGAAGAGGGATGACCATTTGGCTAATTTCTGGAGTACGGTGGCTAAGACTCCGATTGATGATCTCCTCCTCAGGAGATGAGATGGGCGGTTTGCGAAGAATGCAAAGTTATCCCGAGTGATGCCCTCGTGACACAACATAGGCTTTTGGTGATGGACGTCAATATATTATTAAAGAAGAAGAAGAGGTTTGTTCGGGGTCAACCAAGGATCAGGTAGGGAGCCTTGACTAGAGATAAAGCACTGAAGTTGGAGGGGAGGTTTATGGCTCTGAGAGGATGGAGGAGTAGCGGGGATGCTAAGAGATGTGGACATCGACAACTGACTATAAAATAAAGGCAGCGAGAGAGGTGTTAGGGGTCTCGAAGGGTTACTCTGGCGGGCACCGAGGCGACTGGTGGTGGAATGATGTGGTCAAAGGTAAAATAGAAGAAAACAAAGTAGTGTATCTTAGGATAGGGGAGAGCACATACGAGGAAGATAGGAGAGGGAACAGAGGAAGGTATAAGGAAGCCTGGAAGGAGGCAAAGTTAGCGTCACGGAGGCTAAGACTAGAGTTTTTGCTCGTTTGTATGAGGAATTGGAGGACAAGGGAGGGATATGAAGTTATTTCGACTGGTCAAGGTGAGAGAGGGAGGAAGGCTAGTGACTTGGATCAAGTGAGGTGCATCAAGGACAAGGAAGGTAGAGTATTGATGGAAAATGCCCAGATTAAGCGGAGATGGCAGGATTAATTCCATAGATTTATGAATGAAAAAGAGGACAGGCACATTGTGCTATGGGAATTGGGGCATTGCGGGAGTCACCAAGACTTTAGGTATTGTAGGTGTATTAAGGGTGAAGAGGTCGTGGGAGCTATGCGCAAGATGAGTAGGGGCCGAGCGACCGGGCTGGACGAAATTCTGGTAGAATTGTGGAGGTAAGTGGGTAGAACAGGCTTGGAATGGTTGACGACGTTATTTAATGTTATCGTTAGGACGAAGAGGATGCCATATGAATTAAGGTGGATAATGATGATACCGATGTACAAGAACAAGGGTGATACTCAGAATTGTAACAACTATAGGGGCATCAAGCTACAAAGTCATACCATGAAAGTTTGGGAGAGGGTGGTGGAAGGGAGGGTAAAAAGGGCAGTGTCTATATCCGACAACCAATTTGGGTTCATGCCGGGTCGTTCTACTATAGAAGCTATCCACCTTATCAAGAGGTTCGTAGAACAGTATAGGGATAGGAAGAAGTATTTGCACATGGTGTTTATTGACCTAAAGAAAGCATACGACAAGGTTCCTAGGGAGGATCATTGGAGATGCCTAGAGGTGAAAGTTGTGTCGGTAGCCTACATTAGGATGATAAAGGACATGTACGAGGGTTCTAAGACTCGAGTTAGGACTGTGAGAGGTGACTCGGAGCACTTCCTATTTGGTATGGGGTTGCACCAAGGGTCTGTGCTAAGCCCGTTCTTATTTGACTTAGCGATCACTTCCTATTTGGTATGGGGTTGCACCAAGGGTCTGTGCTAAGCCCGTTCTTATTTGACTTAGCGATACATGGACTAACACACCATATTCAAGGGGAGGTGTCATGGTGTATGTTGTTCGCTAATGACATTGTTCTGAATGATGAGACACGAGACGACGTTAATGAGAGGTTAGAGGTTTAGAGACATACCCTAGAGTCTAAGGGTTTGAAGTTGAGTACGACTTAACAGAATATTTGGAGTGTAAGTTCAGCGATGCGTCAGGGGAAGCGGGCATGGACATGAAGCTTGACTCACAAGTCCAAGAGAGGAAGTTTCAAGTACCTTGGGTCAATAATCTAGGGGATGGGGAGATTGACGAGGATGTCACGCACCGTATAGGAGTGGGGTGGATGAAATGGAGGTTAGAATCTCATGTGTGACAAGAAAGTTCCACCGAAACTTAAAGGCAAGTTCTATAGACCAGTGGTTAGACCAGTCATGCTGTAAGGGGCTGAATATTGGGAAGCCAAGAATTCTCATACCCAGAAGATGAAAGTGGCATAAATGAGGATGTAGATATGGATGTGTAGGTACACTAGGCTAGAAAATATTAGGAATGATGATATTCGATAGAAGGTGAGTGTGGATCCCATGGATGAAAAGTTGCGTGAAGCGAGGCTTAGATAGTTCGGGCACGTGCGGAAGAGAAGCATAGATGCCCCGGTTAGGAGGTATGATAGGTTGACATTGGCAGGTATGAGGAGAGGTAGAGGGCGGACTAAGAAGTACTGGAGTGAGGTGATCAGGCAGGACATGGCGCGACTTCAAATCTCCATGTATATGGGATTATTCTGGTGGCCTGGTGCCTGAGCATAGAGGTGATCGTTGGTGGAATTTTGTGGTTCAGGAATGATTGGTGGGGTGTTTCTCGGAGTGTGGAAAGTGTTTTGTTGGTATTGTGGTGGGATGGTTTGATTTTTCGGTGGAGTTGTAGTGGTGAGTTGCAGGAGGATTCTATTTGTTTGGTGTATTCTGAGGTTGTGTGGGGTTTTGAGTGTTCGGGTGGCAGACATCCGGAACACTAAGTGAGAAGGACAAGTTCGCTAGGTTCCGAAAATGTTCAAGTTCTCCTTGAAGTTTCAATAGCCTTTGTTCAAGTTGCGACATAGCATCATTCTGGACCTGAGTACCCTGACTGTCATAAGCTTTTGTATGTTCAACTGGTGTTGTGTTCTCTTTTCTGATGCTATTCAAGTCTTCCATTTTGCCCTTGCCTTTGCCTTTAGGTGGACTAGGAGGAGGAGAAGGTGGACGGCCCTTGGATCTTGTATGGTATGCTGATGATGCCAAAATGCACGAACCAACCTTAGGGGAAGGGGAATAATTAGAATAAAATGAAATGAAACAAAAGGTAGCTAAGTCAGTGAGGATCATGAGAAAATATTTGCAGTATTTAAACACATATTGTAGAATTTGTACACGCGCGTCCTAAATTTGGGAGCCTCGTTGTGCTCGAGATAGTCCTAGTGACAAGTTGATTTGGAGAACTTAGATGCCAAAATGCCTCAGTTCATTAATGTAAATAGACGAAATCCAAAACGATACTAAAATAGGAAATAAGTCACTAATGGCACTTGGCCTTATTACATTTATGGAAGCAAAAAGGTAAATCTAGCCTATTTGGTCCCAGAAGGACCTTCCCTAGATTCGATATTCTTGAGTCCATCGAACAAATTTCCAAGCTCGCGTAGTCCCAGCAGCAGGTACGCTCTAGCCAAGTGTCCTCCTTCATTTCCCTCGGCGTTCTGGAAATTCTCAATCCTCTTGATGACCTTTCCCCCTAACTCCATTATACCTCGCTCCAAGTATTCCAGCTTCCTGTTGGAAAAGACAGCCATATCTTTCCATTCCTCGATCAGCCTCTTGTTGGTCTCATGTATTTCTCGATGTTCATTCTCGGAATCATGAACCCTTTTGCGCAGTCGGTTGTACTTGACCTGAGCCTCATCATTTTCATCTATGATTTTGTTGCCTCGGCTGTTATCGGGCTTCACTAGCCCGTCCAAGTCGTCCTCTAACCATGACGGCTAGAAAGGTGCATATCCTTCATGGTACCTGTCTGGTTCAATAGTATTCTTCTCCATGATGATTTTGCAGTGCCACATGTGTTGGGCTTGGCACTTGTAGGGGACGTCGTCGTCTTGGAAATCTGCTCTGAAGTGACTCATCTTATCAACCCTCGGCACAACTTGCTTTCTGCTCGCCTGCCTCATGACTCGGAGAGGAACATTAGGATATATACCTCTCAACCCGATCAGCACTAAGTGTGGTGCATCCCTAGACCTGATGATAAACTCATCCATCGGGAACCATTCGAACATCCATTGCACCTGCTCCTCGGTCAGATTGTCAAAGAATTCCACCCACTCTTTGGCGATTTCTGGCTGGGCAAATCTGTTTGGAATGTAAGTCATCCTCTTGGGGTGATGGAAAGAAATGTGGTCATTCCAAGACCTTCGCGGAAGTTCTTGGCGATATTGACCCTTTTGAAGATGTTCTAAGAGCCACAACTACAGCAATAAGTTACAACCCTCGAAGTGTTTGACCCCTCTTTAACAACGCTCCAAGGCTCGATAAATATCAGCTAGGATCATAGGGACAATGCTGAATGTTTGCCCATCGATCCCTTCCATCAAGGCCCTAGTTACCATGGCTAACCTGGTATGAATCATTTCCCTCTTTGTCGGGAACACTATCAAGCCCAGAAAGCACACAATGAACACAAATACCCTACGGTGAATGTGACCTAGAGACGTGATGGCAAATTCGTCATGATAGGTACAATATGATTTGATGTGACCGTATCTTTCATATAAGTACTCGAAGGGTATGTATGATTGTTTCAAACACTCCAGTTCATCATTGTTCTTCAACCCCATCATTTTCAGAAAACCTTTGCCCGTGCGGTTCTCAGGCACCAACAACCTAGCACTTTCCCAAGCTAACCCAGAAGTCCTCATATTTCTTCTAGGAGTGGTGTCATTTCAGTATTCCCAAAGCGTAATACAACTCTTTCACTGTCCCAAAATAAAATAGTGGCCTCAATCAACATATTTTTTGGTTGGATGTCCAAAAGAGACGGTAAATTGCCCAGGTACTTCTTCACGTGTTTCTTATCACTGGAGGAAAGATCTTCCCACCAGTCTAGGAGCATTAGTGGAATATTGTTGACCATACCGAATCTGGGAACCTCGTGCCTCATTTTCTGCAAGACAAAAATGGTTAGGCATTTTCCCCCACTAGACTCGACTATTTATACACTTATGATTAGCATACAGGCATTTAGTTCTCCAAATTAATGCCAAAAATGTAATCGTGTCCGTTGGGATTACGAAAACCCCGGTGGACTTTTGGATAAGGCTATCTTAAAGGTTTAGTGTGCGGACGACACATTAACCCGTCTAGGTTTGACCATGATGCATGCACAACATAACAAGAGTAAGGTTTCTATGTGGGTCTAGACCGGTACCCTCGAGCGGACAACTCGAGGGGGAAATGTACGGAACCATCGACCGCACCGCTGATCGACTGATTTTACCGAAAATAAGCCTTTCCGAATTTAGGGGTGATATAAATAGGAAGAGCACAGTCACTCATCAAGCGTTGTTATAGGATTTATATAGGCACGAGTGGAGTATGATGTTGAGCATGATTATGAAGCAATAAATAAGTAATAAACAACATATTGTCATGTATTTGCACATTATGATAGCGATAAATACAGCAGTTATAATTGAAAAGCAGTTATAGAAGAAAACAAAGAAACATGTTAGTTTCATTTTGGAAAATAAATACTTGGAAAAATAAACAATTAATTGCACATAAAAGGGAAAGGGAAAGGGTGCAAGTATTAACCAAGTAAGGCACATGTAGGCAAATTCACAAATCAGATTGTAATGGTACAAGCCTAAGAACTCTCCAGCAGAGTCGACATGTTGTCGCGCCCCCTTTTTCCTCTCCTTTCAGATCAGTCAATGGTTTTGACATTATTGGGACAACTCATTTCCTTTTGGGATAAGGGATATAAGAAATTTGAAGAGTCGCCACCTAACGAATTAAGGCACGTTAGGGAACCTACTACGGGTCATTTATAACACTAATTGTATAACAAGAGATTGGGTAAGGGCTTGAAATTACTTCAAGGGAAAGGTGTTAGGCACCCCTCGAAGTCCACAACTGTGGGTCCCGACCAAACTTACATTGTGAATTAATCAAGTAGCAAATAGACAGCCTAAGCACACATATGTAACAAATAAGGGTTTGACAGATTAGCAGTCTAAGCACACATATGTGAATAAAGGTTTTAATAGATTCATAGTCTAAGAACACATATGTAAAAGGATAAGGGAGGTCCTAAGTTGTTTATCCTATAGGATCACATCTATGCAATACCCGGTAATCACTCCCCAATGAGGGGCTACACGTTGCATTAGCGCACAGGTCATCATATACTTTTCTACCCATTATCCCACCCCATTGGCGGTTATTAAGTGAGTTTTTATTTAACGAGCTCTAAGCGTGATGTTACCCGTTCCTTCCTTTTGGTCCCGGAAGAGTTTAGGACCTCTAAATCTGGGTAGTTCTAGACAACCCCCTAAGGTTTTAAAAGGGAAAAATCTAGGCGACAGTGAAATAACAAGTAGGACCAGCAAGTAGAAAAGAAAGAGGTGGTTAGAAGGCTCATGTTTACCTCCACAAGTAGAGAGCAAATAAACAGCACGTCTCAAAACACAAATACAGGAAGTTTTTAAGGAAATCTTAGGACAAGATGTCTAGGTGAACATTAATACAAAAAATAGGCAACGCTTGTTCAAAACTCAGTGGCAGGGTCCTAATAGTTTGTCTACTATTTTAAGACCTGTGAAACTTAGTAGTAAACAATCAGAATGCGCAGTTTTTCAGTTTATACAGCGATTAATTACCTAAGGCTTGCCTAGGCGTATGACTGTGCATAATAACAATTACAAGTTATTTTAAACAGTTTTGAAGTTATTTAATCTACAAACATGCTGTTCTAAGTGACACAGGTTTGAAAATGACAAGATTGATGCTAGTTGTATTCAGAAAACACGCACCTATATGCGAGACTATCATTATGCCTTTTCATGGATTAGCGACTTATTGTAATTAGGCTAGGCGTGTTCCAAACGAATGCAAACAGAATCCCTTAGAACCTGGTATCTAAATGCACACAGAAGTGACAAATATTTTTTGTTAAGGTCATTCGTTAACCTAATAGAAGGATTTCTAAGTGAGAATACTTATGCAACATTAAATCATGGATTAATGATGTGATATGCTAAAACAATAAATGTGAAGCCCTAAGAGCAGGATATCTAATGCCTATTGAGCATTATTTTGGATGAAAATGAACACATTCATCCTAAGGCATGGTTTCTAATACAAATTCACATAATATAAGACCTACAACATGCTTTCTACCTAATAATATCAACAGTACCATACGGCTACCCTCCCATTTTTCACTAGCCACCCAAATATTTGTTTATAGATGAATATTACATTCCGAGGGTTGAATGAACTACATAAATGAAAAGGAAATTAAACTATAGGGAGCCTGAAGCAGGCCCAAATACAATATGAGAATACCAGGCCTTCAGCAGTCCCAAAATGCCAAGGATTTCATAGCCAATTTCATCTCCAGGTGTGTCAGAGTTCCCTAAGGACCTCAAGGATCCCGGGCAGTGATCACACCTAGACTTTTCATAACAGGGATTAAGTAAGTGCAGTGTGGAAGGGCCAGCCCCAATGTGCCAGAGAATCTCAAAAGGATCCCAAGGTAGTATACATGGAGCAGAACCTAGGGACTTAGGAGTAAAGTGAGAGTGCTTGACATAGTTTTGAAAAGGTTTTGACAAGGAAACAATATTGAATTGATTCAAGAAGTAAAGAAGTTTTCTGAAAATAGGAACTGATTAGTAGTAAAACAGATTTTGAAAAACAGTGTGAACACTTATGAGAAATCAGCAAACAACTTAAACAGGTTCAGCATCATTCAACCACAAATTTCACTCAAGGACTATGGGAATTGGGGACACACAGAACATAGCACATAACAACAGGAGCACAGTAGTTTTTTAGAGTTCTATAGGATTAAGGAATTAATCATACAACTAATAGTACAGACATAGGGCATGGATTACAGAACAGACATGTGGGATCATAGTACACTAGACAGATGAGGCATAGAACCAGAGTTTCTTAGAAATATTAGACAACTTAGCAAGCAGATTAAACCAGAACCTTAGTAAACAGATTAGGCAAACAATCAAACATGGAACAGAATCAGGTTGAGGCCTGCTAGAGAAAGCAACAAGAAAATCCTTAGACATGCTAGTTATAAGTTAAACTGGACAGAATTCATGCATGCTAGTGATTAAGCAGTATAGTTTAGACATACTAGGTGAAAAAATCATTTAAACATACAGATTACACATTAAACAACCAAATAGTAAGCAGGAACAAGACTGGAAATCAATGAACTAAAGCAGTAACACATAGAGTTTTGGACTTGAAACTGAATGAGGACATACTAGTTAAGGAGAGCAAACACAAAGTATAGAGCAAGTATAGTGCAATAACTAGCCTTGGCTTATAGCCGGCTAGTTCAGTAGAAGTAGAAAGTAACAAGAAGGAGTAGAGAACTTTTAAGTATAGGACAGAGTTATTGAACTAGTGTTCGTGTGTGTAGTGAGAACATATTAGAGTATATATAGCAGCTGAGAGCTAGCCAAACAAGGTAAAAGTCAATTTTTCAGTAGTTGGGGAGAATCACAGAATCAATCTAGCATAAAATCAGTAAGGTCTTCCTCCAATTACGGGTAACCAGTTAATGGTAAAGAACATGACAGATAATTAAGGAAAGAAATCAAATAACTTAGGTATGGAGTAGGTATTTAGGGGTGAATACACAAGAGCCCAATTAAGTAAACACGTAGTAAGAATCAGTAAATATCACAGTTAGTTACAAACAAGGCAAGAATTAATTAAAAGTTATGAAAATAGGGAAATAACCAGAAACCAGCATATAGGTATTGCCATAGAAAATCAGGGAATCAAAGAATCGAAAAAATACTGATTTTAAGGGAAACAAATAACATAGATTTCCATGAATAAGAAAATAAGTTGAGAATAAACAAAAGGATCGAATCTGAAACCCTAATAGAGGCATACTAGGGTAAAATCATAAAATATTCTAATTAAACGAAGAAGTAATCATGTGAACCAAAGCACAGAACATAGGCAAGTAGCAAATAACATGGACAAGTGCAGAATCCAAACAAAGTGTCAGAAAATTGGGGGTTTTAGCATAACTAGTTAGGGTTAAGAAAAAGCTTAACAAAAGCAGTCGAAAACACATAAGAACAAGATTAAACACCTTAAATCAGAAAACATTTTGAAGAAAAGGTTTTCAAGAAACCCTAGTTTAGGAAAATGAAACATCGTTTGAAAATCAGAAGCTTTTCATAAGAAAACACATGAAATAGATTTGGCTCATCTCAGATATGTATAGATCTGGGAAGTTTAAGAGACGAAATTAGGGTTTCGAGGAAATAACCCAGAGATGAAGATAATGGCTTAGAAACCCATAGGTTTAGGCAAAAAATAATAGGAAGATCTTACTGGAGATCGAGCCATGAAGGCCTGAGACAGGCCAGGACGGGATCAAAGTCATAAGTGGACTAGCCCTGGTCCCTTGAGGACCTCAGAGACAGCAAAACCCGACGTACGAGAGACATTAGCGGCCTGAGGATGGTGAGAATCCACCATGGTCGACGGCAGATAAGTGACGGCGAGGGGGAAATTAGGGTTAGGGTCTGAGAGAATTCGAGAGAGAAGGGGGTGAGTGACGGCGGAGTGAGGAGGGGAAATGAGGGGTTTGAGAATGGGTTATTTAGGTTAATTAAGGAAATAATTAATCTGGGTTGTTGATAAAAAATTATCAACGACCAGGATTCAACAAGAATTGGGTCGGGTTAGGTAGGATTTGGGCCTGGGTTGTATTGGGCTAGTTTAGTTAGGTATTTGGGCTGGTTATGTAAGGCTGAAATTGAAATAGAAATGGCCATTTGTTAAATACCCCAAATGAATTGACTAAAATAATTTATAAAATAATTACTAATTGTAATAAATGAATTTCATGCATAGATATGTTTTTTTAAATGGTTATTTAGTGTTTACAAATACAATGGACTATTTTCTGGTAAAAAATAACACACAAAAAATTAGATGCATGGGCTGTAATTGTAAAGTTATTGCAATTTTAGCCAAAAGGTGCCAATTTGGCTATTTATAGAATAAACTAGACTTAATAAGATCATAAATAGTAATTTTAAATCAAGAAATATTTTAAAATTATTTTTGATGTAATTTTATAATTATTTATTAGAAATAAATGCTGGAAAAATTAACAAAAAATGTAAAATAAATTGTGGAAAAACACCAATTTGATGTTAATGCATGATTTTGAAGGAATATATGCAATTTAAAATTATTTTTAAAAAAAATTGGGTATCAACAATAATAATAGTTCGACGGAAATTAGGGCACAACACAAGATTTAAAATTACCTGGGGAGAAAAATAAGTTAAGTGTTTGAACATCCCTTCGTTGTCGAACTCAAAGGCCGCAAAGAAAGTATTCGATGGGACCCTATTAGGAATATCTATCTTTAATGGTAGAAAATTTCTGTTAATCGGAGAACATCATTTTTTTGACTTTATAATTTCGCACAATTAAAGATGAATTAATTACAAAAATTATAGAAAATTCTACCAAAAATTGATATTATAAGATGAGTTAAAGTACTATAAATGAAAAATAATGGATAGAGATATATCAGCATAAGAAAAAGCTTTCCAGAAATTGGCACCGGCCTGCAGGTTTATAGATTACCTATACTTTGTAAGTTGAACATGCAGTGCATATACACGCTTCAAAATGAAATCACATGGCAAAAATCCATATATGTTATTGCTCTGCCCCCCAGCTTCCATTTTTAGTTAAACAAACGTGTTTTTCATTCCTTTTTAATAACATAGGCTCTAGCTTCACAACTCATTTTCGTTTTTTTTCAAATTTTCACAAGTGTGTGTTGGTTTTATATATCTTGTAACAAAATAAAAGGTTATTTTTCTCAAAGTTTGAAACATAAAACAAGGTATCAAAGGTCATGAAACCGCTGAGGTTCTAAGTTCTAACTGAGACGAGAATTGTCCTTTTTATTTATTTAGTATAAATTCTTGTATCCTTGGCGCAACAAATTTTGCTTCTCTAGAAATAAATTAAATTCAAATTCCATAGGGGTTGTGAACAGCACATGCGAATCAATATATAAAACGAATTACTATATGGGATGGGCCAAACTTTTTAAAGGGAATTCCATATTTACCAGCATGGAATTGAGAATTGATTGACAATAGAGAAAAATTGAAAGCCACATTCAGTTAGATGTGACCTAAAAGTTTGTAGGACCACATTGAAAATGCAAGAAAGTTTAGTGCCCTTTATGCCCATAATAGAATAGAAGTGGTCCTCTATTAGGCATTAGCCCATCAAGGCCTCAATTAGGACGAGGCCTCTCTTTCTAGTTTCTCCCGGGCGAGCTAGAGCCGGTCGCCATCGATTCAAAATAGCGTGATCTTATTAATTGTATAATTTTAATTTTTTTACATAACATATGAAAGTAATGAACTCGTTTGGAGTAGAATTTACCTAGGCTATTTATTTTCTTACTTGATTGTATGTTGCTAATTTCTATCATATTAGGTCTCTGAGTCACGTTCTATTTTTTTATGGTATGATGCCCGACAAAGTAAAAATGAAAATAAAGTTAAAAAAACATCATTATGGATTTTTTGCCGTTATAGTTAATCTCAAGTTTTGTCTCTAAGTCCGGTTTCCCTCTTTGTACTGACGAGTATCATAGTATTTTGTCTAGCACTGCTAACGATTTATGTTGTGTTTCACACTTTTGCATAATATTTGTGTTACTGCTTTTCCATTTATTTGTTGTCTCTCACGTTGCTGATATTATTTTTCGGGTTCTGTTGTAACAGATCTATTGTCTTTGAGCCGCAAACCAGTGTGCAAAAAGAGCTTCGGCCACGAATTAAGTTACCCTCAAGGTGACAACAGTATAAGAACAATAAAGATTAAACAAATTGATGAACAAGAACACGAGTTAGAAAAAGAGAGATATATTGCTTTTGTTTCCGTGAATAATGATGTCTTTACAAATGATTGAAATTCCCCTTTATATAGTAGAGGAATCCTAATTATAGTATATCTCTAATTACAGAAGGAAATTGTAAAATTAGCTAATTAACCGCTCTTGATTTGATCCGTTCCGAGATTCACGCCACGATTCTCGACCAGTCGCGGATATCTCGCTTTCCTGTTACTAAGTCATCCCCGACGTTACTAGGAATCTAATTCCCTTGGCTTTGATTTATACCGACCTCGATCTAGGAAGAGACTTCGATCTCAAACTCAATGTCTCAGCTCTCCGATGCAACGCTCCAGTATCGATCGAATAGTAAAATCGGGTAGCCCCTATTTCTACCGTATACAGATAGTCCCCTCGTTTCTTAGAATATAATGATAAGAAACGAATTGAGCCTTTGATTTTTCTCTAGCCTCAATAGACAATGATGTCATCCTCGTAACGTAAGCGATGGAGTGATCGAAACATCCCGACGATACAGCTCCCCAAACCATTACTGAACGTCAGTTGGTGGTCGTCATTAGTGTCGTTGAACCGCCACCGTAAATCCATAAATATGCCTTCTTCTTACTGAATCAAACTTTACTTTCACCTTCGCTTGTGCTTCTAAGTGTTCACATCTCTCAAGTTCTTCTCTTTCATTGTTCCTTAGGTTTTCACCGCTAGTCTCAAACCACCAAACCTTACTATCTTCCTCCTTCTTCAACTTATACAATAGCGAAAACAACTAAAATGGTTCCCCCAAAGGGAAAAGCTTCTTCTTCTTCACGGCCGACAGGCAATAAAATGCCAGTGGATCTACTCCCTGGGGAGTGTATTCTCGGCCCGTGTGTTCTTAAATTCGACTTCAAAACAGAGAAACCTACATTGGTCCCTGGTCAATGTGAGCACGTATCGAGGTATATCTACTCAATATCTGTGGGGTATCTCGAGAAAATTAAGAGTGGATTGTAACTAGGGGGGAAAAATTGATAGATATCCCATCCCCTGAAGATAGCATCACTTCCCACGTGAAAGAGTATCTAACTGTTTACACTTATCCTTTCACGTTGGGACCCCTCGATCCAATCATCATTGACTTTTTCCGTCTATACCAGGTAACTTTAGGCCAAACACACCCTTCCTTTTGGCGTATATTGATCATGCTCCGGTTCTTCGCCAACAACGTTGAGGGATTGTCGTTCACCCTCGATCACCTCATTAGGTTATAATGCCCTCGTATCTTTTGGGGTTAATCAAGTTGCAGCGTCGGGCAACCAAAGTGTTGTTCTCGAGCGTTGATGAGGACAAAGACTGAGGTTGGATGGGCTGATTTGTTCGGCTGAGGACCACCGATCTCATCCCGAAGGAGAAGATGCAGTTTCCCGTGAAATGGAACTCGAAACGTAAGTGTTGTTTTGCTTGTCGATCTTCATACTTCTCTTCTCTGGAATTTCTGTTTTATCTAAAGTCTTCTTTTGTCATGCAGTGGTCGCTTGGATGCCTCGAGCGATTCCCGACCTCAAGAGCTGGGTCCGAAGGCTAGTTTCGACCTCTACTTATGTCGAACGCTATTGGCGCGATTTTGCAAAAGGCCGATGGGAAGCAAACAACCATGGTAAGTTTCCCTTTTCTCATACCTGATACATTGGCTAAGTCTCTTTTCACTTACATAGTCTTTTCTTGTGCATGTCTAAACAAGGATGAAGACCTGAGGCCTCCGTCTAGTGAGGAGGAGGCTTCGGTTTTGGGTCCGAAGCCGGAGAAGGATAATAAGATAAAGAGGGTATCGACATCCGAGGACCTAAACCCAAAAGGAAAGCAGCTCAAAAACCCAAGGGGAACGTTATCCCTCTGATTTTGGAATCATTCTCGGCGCTGGTGACCCGAGTAAGGAAGACCGCGAGACCACTAAGACCGCTAAATCGATGGCGGTTGACGAGGCCCTGCCTCGTGATGAAGAAGTTTTGAAGAAAGATTCGGGCAAAGTCCCCGAATCATTTGAGGTCGAAGATGTCTCTCATCAAACGACGATCATAGCAGAGGGGGCTGGTCCCGAGACCCTTAGAGCTGAATAGAGCGCCCCGAGTGACTCGCTTGGGGCAGTGAGAGCAGGTCACACACCATATCTACCTACCTTTTCCGAAGAGGCCATAAGGACTGCACAATCCATAAGGACTCCCGAAAAAGGCAGCGTCCCCGGTTGGGAGGATCCTTTTCGGGATTGCTTTACCTGGGTCGATGATGCCTCTGATCTCAATTATGCATCCAACCTCTTCGAGGAGGCCCAACGTCTTCTGAACCAAGTATGTATGAATTTTGTTGATGTAGCTTTCTTTTGTTGTTCCCTTTTTCTGTCTAACTACTTTCATTTTTCATACAGGCTATCTCTAAGTCCCAGGCCGAACTAAGCCAATACGAGGCCGATCTCCAAAGGCTTTCAAAGGAGAGGAAAGCTCTCAAACTTCTCTGTAGGCAGAAGGACGAGGAGATCAAGGACCTTCGATCTAATTTGGCCAGAGCCCGTAAGGAGGAAGCCGAGCTGAACGAGTAGGTAATAATTCTCTTAAAAAACCACGCGCTCGAATAAAAGGCGGAAGTTAATGTTTCAATGTCACAGTTGCAGCAAAAGATCGAGAGGATCGAGCTATTCCGGGAGGAGGTCAATCGAGCGAAAGCAAACTGCTACAAGTGGAAGAAAGGCATGGACCGCCTTGCTACGAAGAAAGAGACTGCCTCGGCCCAGTTGTCGTCGGTCGAAGTCCAACTTCGAAGCGTAAGGGAGAAGTTCTTGGTTCAGGCTAAGAGAGTCGAAGATCTCGAAGTTGAACTTGCAAAGGCCCAAGCTGAGGCCGAAAAAGCAAAGGCTGAGGCCGATAAGTCGGTGGCCATATATTTGGCTGATGCCGAGGCTGGTCAAGCACAACTGAGGCAGGGTGCCGATCGAGAACAATGGGCTACTGAGCTTGTCAAATTCCAATCCCAGAGAAAGACCCTCGAGGAGATTCACGCCCGAGGTTTTGACCTTTCTGAGGAGATAGCTAGGCAAAGGTGCATGAAGCCAATGCCAGGCTACTAGCCTCTTCCTATGGCGATGACGACGATGAAGGCAGCAAGAGCGGGTCCGATAATGATGAGGGCCCGAGGAAGAAGTTGCCCCCGAGGAGGGAGTCACCCCCGAACATAGCTAGGACTTTTGTATTTTTCTCTTCTTCTTTTTTTGTGTAGGACCACGGTCGGTCCTTTGTAAATACCTTTATTCATATATATATAAGAATATTTCTTTTTCTAATTCTGTCTCAATTTTTGATTTGTGATAATTTCAATCTGCTTTGTGCCTTGTAAAATTTTCATATACTTCATTCTTTGTGAATAAGATGTTTAAGACTTCGGTTTTTGGGCAACTTGGCCGAAGCCAAATTAATTCTGCCTTTGTAGTCAAGTGAGTTCTTGCTCGAACTCGAAGTAGTAAAACCCTTAGGTTTGAGTTGAGTGATAATGGATTCCCGAACTCAAAACTATAATGGCCCTTAGGCTCTTGAATCGGGCCGATATGGCCTCAGAAGAACGACGTTTCCCCTTTTCAGTTAAATTTTTTTAACATATAGGAACTTTTTATGCCTTAGCACAAAGTAAGTTTGTACCCGTTGAGTTTCAACAATATCAAAACCCTTTGCTTTTTGTGCCTTAGCACAAGTTTGTATTAAACAGTTCAATACCTCTTAAGATTTTCGAGGGCCGACATTATCGAAGCCCTTTAATTATTTTGTCGAGGATAGCCTTTTTTAACCAATTTTCAAAAAAAATTGAAGGCTTATTTTCATTGCGGAATTCGGACGTCTCCGAGACGCGATAGTTCGGCCATAGCCTTGGGATTTGCCTCTTGGGCTTACTTTCCCAATAATACTTTGAACTTGTTCAAAGTGTTAGTCCGCAAGTAGGGTGGCCTTTGCCTATAAAATCAAGGGTTGCCTCTTTGAGTTCTTATGGTCTCGATGTTTGATAGTTCGAACATGTCAATTTTTTCGGTAGTACCCGAGTATGGGGTTGATCGTTCGAAGTGTGGTTGCACTCGTCCCTTGAGCCATTTTTCACAAGAAACCATAAGTATAGAACTTGTAGAGTAGAAATTTCATTAAGGCATGGGACATCTGGTAAGGAAAAGTACTTCTTTCAATAGTTCATACATGCTTACATGTTTTATCACTAGGGTTAGAGTAATCTATACGGACACGGTTCATTCGACTGTTTTGTCCTTTACAAAGTTTTCCTATCGAGATACTGTTGACATGAAGCATTTTCCTTGAAAATATAACATTTGAGGGTGATGCCCCCAAGTATTCGAGGTTGATAGTAAAGAAGCCTCAGATACTCTAAGTTAGCACGAACAATAGTTTCCTCGTTAAAAACCATGCCGGAAAAACCCATTTGGGATAAAAACAGGTCGAAGGGAAAAAGAGTGCAACGTGTGCTTTAAGATATAATATCTTCCTGCTTGAAGAGAACCTTGATGCCTTCGCTCAAATACTTGAAATAAGTTAGTGTAAAATGTAAATGAAAAAGGAGAAGGTCATACCTCCACAATAATATCGTTTGAGGATTGATATGTTCCAATTATTTGGCAGTTGCTCGCCGTTTATCATGCCAAGCTTGTAGAATCCCTTTTCGATGATAACGAGGACTTGATACAGTCCTTCTCATTTGGCCCGAGTTTTCCTTCGTTAGGATCTCGAGTATTGAGGGTGACTTTTCTAAGAACTAAGTCCCCGATTTTGAAGTGGCGAAGGTTGGTCCTTCAATTATAAAACATTTCGATGCGTTGTTTTTGTGAGGCCATTCGAACGAGGGCATCTTATCGTTTTTCATCTAGTAGTTCGAGGCTCGTACTCAAAGCGTCGTGATTTGACTCTTCCGTTGCATATCAAAATCTAGCACTAGTGTTTATCCTAAAATAGCTTTGGTCAAGGAATCTCATTCTTTGGCCAAAGCTATTTTAGGATAAACAACTGGGTTTTTCAACTTCAACCGAAATTAGGGCTTCGATGCCATACACTAAGGAGAACGGTGTTTCCCACGTACTGGATTTTGACAATGTTCTATATGCCCAAATGACTCCGAGTAGAATTTCTCTAAGTTTTTGCTTGGCTTCGTTCAATCTTTTCTTCAGATTTTGGATGATGGTCTTGTTTTTCGATTCGGCCTGCCCGTTCCCACTGGGATGTTATGGTGTCGATACGATTCTTTTTATTTTGTGATCTTCAAGAAACTTTGTTATTTTTCTGCCGGTGAATTGCTTTCCATTTTCGGATATGATTTCGGCAGGCATCCCAAATCGCCATATGATGTGATCCTAGATGAAGTCTATAACTTCTTTTTCTCTGACTTTCTCAAAGGCATTTGCTTCAACCCACTTAGAAAAATAATCAGTCATAAATAAAATGAATTTAGCTTTACCTGGGTCGATGGCAGAGGCCCAACGATGTCCATTCTGCACTTCATGAATGGCCATGAGAATAAGACTGAATGAAGTTGCTCTATGGGCTGGTGGATCATTGGTGCATACCTTTGGGACTTATCGCACTTCCGAACGAATTCTTTAGTGTCTTTATCCATATTGTCCCAATAGTATCATGCTCTGATGATTTTGTGAACTAGTGATTTGGCACTGGAGTAGTTCCCACAAGTATCCTCATGAACTTTTCGTATGAATAATTGGTGTCTCCTGGCCCCAAGAATACTGCCAACGGTCCATCGAACATCCTCTTGTATAATGTTCCATCTTCAGCCAATGTGAATCGAGCAGCTTTAGTTCGTAGAGTCCTTGATTTCTTAGGTCCAATGCAAGCTTTCGGTCTTTCAAATATTCAATATATTTATTCCTCCAATCCCAGGTTAAGCTCGTGGAGTTTATTTTGGCATGGTCTTCTTCGATCACTGACTTCGAGAGTTGTACGACAGTCCCCGGATTGATTTCGTCGTCTTCGACTGATGATCAGAGATTTTTCAGGGCATCAACCTCGTTGTTTTGCTCTCGAGGTACATGTTGCAAGGTCCATTATTTAAACTGATGTAATGTTACCTATAATTTATCCAAATACCTTTGCATTTGATCCTCTCGAACCTCGGTGGTTTTATTGACTTGGTTTACAACCAGTAAGGAGTCGCACTTGGCCTCGATGACTTCCGCTCCTAAGCTTTTAACTAGTTCGAGACCTACAATCATGGCCTGGTACTTGGACTCATTATTAGTCAACTTAGAAGTTTTGATAGATTGCCCAATTGTATTGCCCGTGGGCAACTTCAAAATGATGCCTAGCCCGAACGCTTTCACATTTGATGCATCGTCCTTAATAAGGTGTCACGCCCCAAAACTGAGGGGCGTGACCGGCGCTCAACCGAGTAAACCCGACTGATCAAGCCTGATATGTTTCATTCTACCCAAACTAATTCATGAATAAATAGGAGATAAATTCTATCAATCATACTATGTAAATATTTCATTAACTTCCATTTTGTTTTCATTAGCAGTTTCAACCATAATATCAAGAATATTACAATCTTTGTAGATATAATGAAAAACATATTTTCCAAATACCAATATTTCTAGTTTACTTCCAATACCCGACATCACCCATAACCTGTCTACGGAGCCTCTAAATATAACTGAAGAGTAATATGGAAATGCCGCCAACAAGGCTCCGGCTATACCTCAAATGAATAATACACCATAACCAAATGACACAGGACCCCGAAATGAAGTGGGAATAACCAAGTTAGCTGGGAGGAACATAATTGATTTCGCTTACTGTGGAAACACCTGCATCCACTAAAGATGAAGTGTCCCCGACAAAAGGGACATTAGTACCATTGAATAGTACTAGTATGTATGAACAAACTCTACTCTAGATAGAATAAACATCGAACATGTAATAATACAATCAGACACATCAAATAACAATTCACAAAAATAGGAGAAACACAAACAAGAGTCACCATGTTTTCTTATCCCGTTTTGCCATCTTTTGGATAGTAGTTCTTTTAAAGCCAAGTGCCACAATTTTAATATACCACCGTGTCATTTTCACACGGAGTCCGGTCTCGGCCCGACCGGCTAAGCCATCCCAGGTGAGACATTACAGCATCATAGTTTTATAATTACCACCGTGTCGTTTTCACATTGAGTATGGTCTTGGCCCGACCGGCTATGCCATCTCACTTGAAACAGTGAGACATTACCAATATCATATTTTCGATGCGATTACCACCATGTGTACAACATGGAGTCCGATATCGGCCCGATCGGCTAAGCCATCTCACTCTGGGACATAACCATATCAATATAATCCTTCGGTTCACATCTCTTCCCATCATTTATTATACAGTTCTTGGCACTTGGGAATATTTAACCATTTATGTTACATTCCTCTCTTTAACCGTTTCACATAATCATCCTTCATATCAACTAGAACCAACATATAAGGATTCGTACACATAATAAAGAAAAGAGCACGATAATCATAATTTACATTTTCAAGTAGCATAGTGACATGGTAGCAACTTAGAACAATATGGAAACAAGAGTTTCCCAAATTAACACATTGGAACCATCAATTCTTCAGAGAATAAAACAAGGAACTCATACCCGGTATTTGAACACCAATAAGTTCATTCTATGAAGTTTAGAGTTAGCCATACATACCTCAAAGAGCTTTTCCTTAAGTTTCTACAATACACCAACACCTCTAGCAATAAAAATCTATAAGGAGATAGCAGAAATCGATTAATGATTAGGAAGATTATCCATGGTGTAACTCTCTTAGGAATTTCATCAAACACCTAATATGTGAAGTAGACTACAAGGTCTAAAAATGGTAATTCCTTCTCCCCTCAACCAATTTTAACAGGAACTACCCAAATTAGTTCCTTAATATCACATATTACAACTTAGTCCCACATGCATGGCCTATCTCTAACCCCCACAACATATTTGAACCCTTAACCTCTTTCATGGAATCTTGGAAGTAGGACTTACCCGGATGGAGAATAATCTAGTGGTTATCTTCCTTGATTCTTGAAGACTTGAGTAAGATTTGGGTGATTATGAAGCTAGGTCCCCTATTTCTCTCTATATATGCTCTCAACCCTCTCTAAAATTAGTAGAAAATGATCCCAAATGAAGCCCCTAAACCTATTTATCAAAATGGGGCCGGGTTATAAAAATAGGAAAAATAAGCCTCCAAAATCGGGTATGCGGTCGCATAATGGACCGCGAAACAAGAATGTGGGCCGCAAAATGCATCGCGAAACAGGTGCCCAAAACTGGGCTACACTGGCCCAGTTTGCGACCAGATTTGCAGTCGAAGATCAATTATGCGGACCGCATATTGATTTTGCGATCGCAGATTTGACACAGGATCGCATTTTTCCATCCTTTGGTAATTCGATCATAACTTTGTGTAGGAATGTCCAAATGACAAATGATTTGAAGCTTCGGAAACTAGACTCAAAGACCTTCCATTTGATAGGTTGTTCATCACATAAAACCGTATATATATTGAGATATGCTTGTTCAAAGTGTGGACTTGTGCAAACACATTTGGAATTTAAGCCTATTATGAATGTTTCCCATTTGGCATAGACTTACGCCTCCCCTTGGACCCCACATTACTTATTATATGACTTATACACTTATTTACCATATCTAATTCATTTACATCACATTTTTAGCACATAAAATATTATAATTAGCCTACCTGGCACCCCAAAATCCTAAATTGCTCAGCAAAATTTTCGTGGGCCTTACAAAAGGGGACCCCCGATGATGTACCTGATTTTATCAAAAGTTCTTTTTCGACTTTGGGTACAAGGGATGGCGTGAAGTTGGCCACGAAGTTTGCTAAAGTTTGAGACTTCATGGATGTTCGGGGTAGATACTCGATATCATACCCACTAAGTTCGACGGCCTATTTGGCCAATCGACTCGATAGCTCGGGCTTATGTAAAACATTATGAAGAGAATAAGTGGTTATCACACATATTGGGTGACATTAAAAATACGGTTTTAGTTTTCTAGAGGCGCTTATAAGAGCAAGCACAAATTTTTCTAAGTGCGGGTACCGGGTTTCGGCCTCGCCTAAAGTTCGATTAACATAATAAACAGAAAATTCCTTACCTTGCTATTCTCGGACTAGGACACCACTTACTGCGACTTCTGAGACCGCTAAGTATAAGTAGAGCTTTTCATCTACGTTTGGAGTATGAAGCAATGGTGGACTCGAGAGGTATTGTTTTAATTCTTCTAGTGCCTGCTGGTACTGCGGGGTCCAAGCAAAATTGTTCTTCCTTTTGAGTAGTGAGAAGAACCTATGACTTCAATCTGATTATCTCGAGATGAATCGGCCTAAATCGTCTATCTGCCCTGTCAACCTTTGCACGACTTTAACGCTTTCCACGACAGTTATGTCTTTAATAGCCTTGATTTTATCAGGGTTGATATCGATCCCCCAATTTGACACCATAAATCCAATGAACTTACCCGAACCGACCCCGGAAGCACATTTCTCGGGGTTGAGCTTCATGTTGTATTTTCTCAATATCTTGAAGGTTTCCTGCAGATGTGTCAAATGGTCCTCTACACGCAGGGACTTAACTAGCATATCGTCAATATATACCTCTATCTATTTACCTATTTGTTCTTCGAACATTTTGTTTACTAAGCGTTGATAGGTAGCACCAGCATTTTTTATTCAAAATGGCATTAAGTTATAACAATATGTGCCATACTTAGTGATAAATGAGGTTTTTTCTTAATCCTCTAGGTTCATTTGAATTTGATTGTACCCGGAGTAGGCATCGAGAAAACTAAGGGTCTCGTGGCTGGTTGTGGCATCGATCATACGATCGATGTTCGGTAGAGGGAAAGAGTCTTTGGGACGTGCTTTGTTTAAATCTTTATAATATATGCACATCCTAAGCTTGTTCCCCTTTTTAGAGACTACAACAACATTTGCTAACCATTCGGGATATTTTACTTCCCGAATGAATCCTATTTTGAGAAGTTTAGTTACCTCGTCCTTGATGAATGCATGTTTTACCTCAGACTGGGGCCTCCTCTTTTGTTTCACTGGCCTGAACTTCGGGTCCAGACTCAATCGATGTGTTGTTATCTCTGGTGGGATCCTTATCATATCTAAGTGGGACCAAGCAAAGAAATCCATATGATCTATAAGAAATTTAATGAGTTTTTTCTTGAGTTCGGGGGTTAACCCGTACCCATGTATACCTTTCGATCTGGCAGGTACTCGATCAGTATAACATGTTCCAGCTCCTCGACTGTTGATTTGGTGGCATCGGATTTTTTGGGAATAATGAAAGATCGAGGGATCCAATAGTCGTGATCTTCCTCTTCTGTTCCTTGTATTTTTCACTGAGTCGAGGCTGATGACTGTGGTTTCTATTTGGCCTCCTGTTTCCTTTGTCCTCCGATCCCTTTGTTGTCGAAAGCGCCGATATCGGTATTACCTCATCGACTGCAAACATTTCCTTTGCAGCATGTTGCTCTCCGTATACCGTTTTCACCCCGTCCGATGTTGGAAATTTCATCGTTTGGCTGAGAGTCGAAGGGACTGCCCTCATATTGTGAATCCCAGGCCTCCCGAGGAGGGCGTTGTACCTCATGTCGCCCTCGATTACATGGAAATTGGTTTCTTGGATAGTTCCAGCTACGTTCACCAGTAAAATGATCTCTCATTTAGTTGTTTTGCTGGCCATGTTGAAACCGTTCAGGACCCAAGTTGCGGGTACGATTCGATCTTGCAGACTGAGCTTCTCCACGATCGTTGATCGGATGATATTTGCCGAGCTACCTGGATCCACTAAAACACGCTTAACTTTAATTTTATTCATAAAGATAGAAATTACCAGAGCGTCATTATGGGGTTGAGAAATTCCTTCTACTTCTTCATTGTTGAATGATACTGTGCCTTCTGGAACATAGTCTCATGTCCGTTTTTCCTAGTAATTGATACTTTGGTGCGTTTGAACATGGGCCCTTGTGGGATATCGACCTCGCCGACGATTATATGAATCACATGTTGTGGTTTCTTGTGTTCGTTTTTTCTGTTGGCGTCACTCTCTCTGAAATGGTTTTTGGATCGATCACTTAAGAACTCTCGAAGGTGGACCTCTTTGAATAGACGGGCTACCTCCTCCCTCAGCTTCCTACCATCTTCGGTTCTGTGGCCAGGTGTGCCGTGGTACTTACACATTAGGTTGGGATTTCTTTAGGAAAGATCAGTTTGTCATGTCCGGGCCACCTAGTATCATTGATTCTTCCAATTACCGATACAATACATGATGCGTCGATATTGAAGTTATACTCCGATAATCGTGGTGCCTCTATGGGATCGGCGTGCTTATCAAAACGCTTTTGCTCATAAATTCTCGAGAACTCTGTCCTCGATCACTCATTCGATCGTTTTGGCTGGAATTGCGTCCGGGATCGCCGTTCCTGCGATCTGTGATGTATGGTTGGTATCGGTCTCTGTTCGATCGAGGATCCCTATCGATATCTCTCTAATTTCTGGTTGCGGTCCTGTTCAGATATACGGAACTGGAAGGAATTCCCAATTGGTCATCCTCGACTCTGATCTTCTATTGGTACCGATTATGTACATCGGCCCAAGCCACTGCCAGATATTTGATCAAGTTTTGCTTCAGTTGACGTGATGCTATCGAACTTCGTTGATTCAACCCCTATGAGAAGGCTTGAACAGCCCAATCATCTGTGACCGGTGGAAACTCCATGCATTCCATTTGGAACCGAGACACGAACTCCCTAAGCATTTCATTATCCTTCTCTTTTACTTTGAAAAGGTCTGATTTCCTCGTCGCAACCTTTATGGCCCCGGCATGTGCCTTTATGAAAGAACCTGCGAGCATGGCAAATGAGTCAATGGAATTTGGCGGTATATTATGGTACAAAATCATTGCCCCCTTTGATAGAGTCTCTCTGAACTTCTTCAATAGAACATATTTGATCTCATCATCTTCCAGATCATTACCTTTGATGGCGAATGTATAGGAGGTAACATGATCTTTGGGACCAGTGGTCCTATTGTACTTAGGGATTTCTGGCAAATGATATTTCTTGGAACAAGCTTCGGAGCCGCACTTGGAGGGAACAACTTCTATACAAATTTTTTTGAATCCATCCCTTTCAAAATTGGTTGTGCCCCCGGTATCTGATCAACTCGGGAGTTGTACATTTCTACTTTCTTATCATTTGCCTGACTTTTCTTCTCTCCTGAATCAATTCGTTTGGTAAGCTCCTCGAGCATCTTCATTATTGCGGGTTCAGTTCCCAATTCACTGGTATTCGACTTTTCTAGTACTGGCTCAGTCCGGCGGGCGACTTTATATTCAACCTTACTAAGCGTTCGATGCTGATTTTTTAGCTGTGCAATAGCGGCTTGATGAGCCTATAGCATTTCGAGTATCACTTGGAGACTGACTCATCCATCTCCTCTGCCCTGGGAACCTCGACCACCAGATCGGCCTTCTCTGCATACACTCCTTTCGGGGTCCGCGCCCAGATTCGCATTTAGAGAAATGTATGAACTAACGTCGACTGGATTGGCAACTAGTGCTTCCTCAAAATCAGCTTGTGCCACCTTGACCCCTGGAGCAACTACATTGTCGTTTTCCCCGTGGAATTCGGGGCCATTATCACCATGTAAGGGTGTTATTTGTGAGTTTGACATATCTTATCCTGAAAACAAAAATACTTGACAAGAACAAGCATAAAGTGGAGTGTGTTATCGGAATCAGTATTGAATAATCAGTGTTCTTGTGTACAAATTTCTTTGATTCCATCCCTTTCAAAATTGGTAGTGCCCCCGGTGTCTGATCAACCCGGGAGTTATACGTTTTTACTTTCTTGTCATTTGCCTCAATTTTCTTCTCTCCCGATTCAATTCGTTTGGTGAGCTCCTCGAGCATCTTCTTTATTGCAGGGTCAGCCCCCTTTCACTGGTATTCGACTTTTCTAGTACTTGCTCGGTCCGGCGGGCAGCTTCTGGTTCGACCCCACTCGGCGTTTGATGCTGATTTTTTAGTTGTGCAATAGCGACTTGTTGAGCCTATAGCATATCGAATATCACTTGGAGATTGAAACCTCCATCTCCTCCGCCCTATGTACGTCTACCACTAGATCGGATTTCTCTGTGTACACTCCCTTCGGGGGCCGCGCCCAGATTCGTATTTAGAGCAATGTGTGAACTGACGTCGACTGGATTGGCAACCGGTGCTCCCCTGAAATCATTTTACGGCACCTCGACCCTTGGAGCAACTACATTGTTGTTTTTCCCGTGGAATTCGAGGCCATTACCACCATGTGTGCGTTCTATTTGTGAGTTTGACATATTTTATCCTGAAAACAAAAATACTTGACAAGAACAAGCGTAAAGTAGTGTGTGTTATCGGAATCAATATCGAACAATCATTATTATCTTTATCCCCACTGTGGGCGCCAAACTATTTACCCTAAAATTTGGACAACAATTAAACTTATATTATGGTTTTAAGGATATGTGATTTCACTCAATACTAATTGATAAATGCCAAATTAAATGGCAGGATTGAATTGTAAATAAACCAAAAAAGAGTGCAAATAGAGCTTCGGCCTCGAATTAAGGTACACTCAAGGTGACAACAATATAAGAACAGTAAAGATTGAATAAATTGATGAACAAGAACACGAGTTAGAAAAAGAGAGTTATATTTCTTTTGTTTCAGTGAATAATGATGTCTTTAGAAATGATTAGAACTCCTCTTTATATAGTAGAGGAATCCTAATTATGGTATATCTGTAATTATAGAAGGAAATCGTATAATCAGCTAATTAACCGCTCTTGACTTGATCCGTTCTACGATTAACGCCACGATTCTCGACCAAATACGGATATCTCTCTTTCCCATTACGAAGCCATCCCCGACGTTACTAGGAATCTAACTCCATTGGCTTCGATTTATACCGACCACGATCTAAGAAGAGACTTCGATCTCGAACTCAATACCTCAGCTCTACGATGCAACTCTCTAGTCTCGATCAAATAGTAAAATTGGGTAGCCCCGATTTCTACAGTATACATTTTGCAATATGTTCTTCCTCTTCTTGGTGCCTCAATATGAAATGTGGAGTGCATTACTTGACCCGTGAGTTCACATGTGATGACCCAAAGGGTCATTTTATGAATTAAGACCCAATTTTAGGCTTATTATCCATAAAAAGACTAATTTTAATTACCTCGATTTGCATGCACAGTCCGGGCGTGTATCCGAAAAGCTTTTATGTGAAAATATGAGAAATAGAAATTTTTAGAGTTAAAATTTAGTTTTAGTTGACTTTGGTTAACATTTTGAGTAAACGGACCCGTATCTGTGTTCCGATGATCCCGGGAGGTCCGCAGTAAAATATGGGACTTGGGCGTATGCCTGGAATTGAATTTCGAGGCCCCAAGCCTTAGAAATCAATTTTTAAAGGAAATTGTTTTGTTGAATTTCTAATGAAATAAAGAAAAGAGTTAATGTTTAAAACCATTGGTATCGGGTCTGTATTTTGGTTCCGGATCCGGATACAAATTTGTTATAGTATTTAAGTACTACCTGTGAAATTTGGTGAGAATCGGAGTTTATTTGACGTGATTCGGACGTCCGGTTGAGAAATAATGAAATTTGAGTGTTCTTGAGAAAAATGATGTGTTTTGAGGTTTAATTCATAGTTCTGGATGTTATTTTCATGATTTGATCTCACGAGCAAGTCCGTATGATGTTTTTAGACTTGCGAGAATGTTTGGTTTGGAGTCCTGATGGCTCGGGTGAGTTTCAGATAGGCTACAGGATGTTTTACACTTAAGAAAGTTTGTTGGTTTTTCTGTTTCTGGTGCGCAACGAATTTGTTCTTCGCATTCGCGTCGCTTCACTCGCGAACACATAGAGTAAATAATTTTGGGGGTCATTTTCCTCTATGCGAACGCGTAGCCTTGGTCGCGAACGCACTGTGGAAGTGGGCCTGGGGGAGGAGCCCGATCTTGTTCCACGCGAACGCGGCCGCTTGGTCGCGAATGCGATGTTCAAGGGCCACAAAGCATCATGAACGTGAGCCCACATCAGCGAACGCGAAGGCCATTTGGGTCTGACCCTATGGGTAAAATCAGATTTTAAAACAGGCAGAACCTATTTTCTTCATATTTTCGAACTACAAAGACCTAGAGGCGATTTTCTTCACACACATTCATCCCCAAAGTGTTGGCAAACAATTCTAAACTCTTCTCTTTCATTTACCCAATGTTTTTCATCACTTTTCAATCAAAAATCAAGAATTTTCATGGTAAAAATTGAGGGTTAGGATAGAATTAGAAAATTTTGTAAAAATCGAATTTTGATATCGAATTGGGGTCGGATTTCAAAACTGACTCCATATTCGGACTCGGGAATGAATTGATAAATGTAATTTGGTCCGAACCGAGAGTTTGGACCAAGCGGGCTAGGGGTCGGGTTTTAACGTTTTTTGAGAAAACGTAGGAAAATCATAAATTTTCAGTAAAGTTACTTCCTTTAGCATTAATTAATGATATTAAGCTAATTATGATTAGATTCGAGTGTGTTGGAGGTGAATTCGAAAGGAAAAGTTGTAATTGAGCAGTGAGTGGCCAGCGAATTTGAGGTAAGTGCTTGATTTAACCTTGACTTAAGGGAATAGGAATCCCCAACTGAATTGCTACGTGAAATTGCATGTGTGTGGTGTATAGGTGAGGTGACGAGTATCTATGCACCACCAAATTATCTTATTAACATGATCCCTTTCCCCGTTTCCAATTTAATTGATCCCTAGTTTAATTGTTTCATGATCTTTGATGCCTTCATGTCTACTTGGTTCGTCAACTTGTTGTTAAATGTTGTTTCAAGTATTCGAAAGTGTTACGTGCTCCTTAGTCACATTGTAGTACACCTGGTTAAGTTGATTGTCAGTATTACATTATACGTTTCAGTTGGTTTCGTTGTGTCATGATAATTGGTGAAGTTTCTGAATAGTACAGTTTCCTGTTTATGATAATTGAGATTTAAGTATTGTGAAAGGCATGCAATCTGATTTGTGAAACTTATTATAAATAAAGAGATGAAATATGATTGTCGGGTGGGAGCGGGTTGCACGTCGCAACAAGGAGCAATAAGGGAGAATATTCATGTCCTACTGTTTATAAAATAAAGGGTGGAACACTCATTGTTTTACTGTCATTATATCATATTCTGTTTTTATTGTTATTTAAAGTTAAACTTATTCTGTTTACAATTGTGGAAACATAAATATTGTGAAAGGCTTTGACTTAAATTGTGAAATCTTTTATTAAATAAAGAGATGTGATTGTTTGGTGGGAGCAGGTTGCACGCCGCAAGAAGGAGTAATAAGGGTGGACGGGTGGGATCGGGTTGCACACCGCAATAGGAGAAATAAGGGTGATATATATATAGGGAGGAGCAATAAGGGTGGACAGGTAAAAGTGGGTTGCGCGCCGAAACAAGGAGCAATAAGGGAGGACACTTATATTTTACTGATTTTGAATACAAAGATTTGGAAAACTTATTGTTTTACTTTACTATTTTTCATATCATGCACATACGATTTTAAAATGGAAATTTGAAACTTGTGCGAGGATTTGGTTATAGTTGAGGCCTGGGAAAGGCGGCTGAATTATTTTAATTATTGTTACACTTTATTGTTTTTATTTAGTTTAGAATTTCTTCCCTTCTTTATTATATATTGTCACAGGTTATGTTATAATTGCCCTGCCATAGCCTCGTCACTACTTTGTCTAGGATAGGCTCGGTACTTACTCAGTACATGGGATCGGTTGTATTGATACTACACTATGCACTCTTTTTGCAGATCCAGATACTGGCCAGAGTTAGGAGATTTTTAGTAACAGACAGCATCATTCGGAGACACGAGATATATCTGCTGGCGTCCGCAGATTCTTGGAGTCTTCTCCTTATTTTCTTGACACTGTTTTATTACACTTAAAACAGTTATATTATTTCTTTCAGCCCATTATTTGTAGTATTCTTAGCTGTTCGTGAATTGTGACACCAGACCCTGGGGTAGTCTTATGGTTATATATTTAGTTAGTGGCTCGACTTAATTGTTCACGTATTATTTTATTATTTTATTCGTGGATTTGTGCAGTGGAAGTAATAAATTGTAGTTTATTTTTGAATTGTTCTGTTATAATCAAATATACTTTAATGAGAATTAATTAAATAAGTTCCAACATTGTCTTGCCTAGCAAGTGTGGTGTTAGGCGTCATCACGATCCCTAAGGTTGGGAATACGGGTCGTGACAAGTTGGTATCAGAGCCAGGTTCCTTAGGTCTCACAATTCACGTACAAGTTTAATAGAGTCTGAAGGCTCAGTACGGAGACGTCTGTACTTATCTCTCAGAGGCTATGAAGTTAGGAACAATTTCACTTATATTCTACTCTATCGTGCGAATTTATTCTATCACTAATGATTGAACTCGTCTACTCTTGTCTCTCGCAAATCTCGACAACACGCAATGCGCTACAACCGGACAAGAAATGGAGCCCCAATGACAGCTACGATTAGGGGAAGAGTCAGAAGCAGAGCTCGGTCTAGAGCTCGAACATCAGCACCTATTGTAAGTCTCAAATTGATCTAGAAGCGGAGGTTCTAGGTCAGTCGGTACATGTTGGACCAGTCAAGTTCTAGAAGGATTCATAGCCATGAAGTATTGCAGAACATGGGAATAATTTAAAAGCAACGGGGTTGATTTATATAAGCTGTGAATTTTAACATTTTGGATTATTGGGCATTCTGACCTATGACTTCGTGCCAAGTGGGGAAGTCCACTGTCAAGGAATAGATTGCGAGGTCATGAGTTATATCAATTTTGGCCTGCAATGTATAAGGCCTGAGATTTTGCAAGAGATAAAGTTGGGACTTGCGGTACGTATGCCTAATTAATAACCATATACCTCAGTACCATAGAAGTTATATAACCGACTATAAATCTACAGAAGGTCTACTCAGCGTGGAAGTCACGGTTGCAGATATTGGGGTGCTCCAGAGGGAGTATAGTGGTTGACGAGCTTCTAGACTATATGGTTCATGCCAAGATTTATCTGTATAGAGCTCTACTTTTGGGATCATTGTGCATCAATAGGGATAAGAGTTACCCCAAGGAATAACGAATAATATATGAATACATGGGGTAGCTCAGCAGTGTTGAATCAACATAGTAAAAGAAGAAATTGGCCGTCGGTGTTTGTGGCAAGCCTACGAAGAGGACGACCGGCCATTGCAACATCAACTACTTGACTCAGTTCTCATAAATGCTTTTGAAAGAGTTTCTTTCCCGGACTCTCCATAATGCGTGGCGCATAGGGTTTGAACGGTTGCATCAGGTCACCATGACGGTGTCAGAATATGCCATCAGGTTCCATAAGTTAGCCCGTCATACTCCTACTTCGGTTCATATAGCCAGAGAGCAAGTCCACAGACTCATTAAAGGACTCAATATGATCGTAGAATTTTGTACGACTCAAGGAATATTGATACTTTATTTCGGCTAGTGGTAGAAATTGTCCTAGACTTGGGAGAGTCATATTTCATCAGAGCACTCAGGCTACGTGCCCCATTGCAGTTACAACTCAACTTACATGACCAGCTAGGGGAAATGGGTTGGAATGTCTAAGGCGGAGGTCAGATTCCTAGAGGTGGAGACGTTAATATATTTTCTATGGTATGGTTGAGGTCGTTACAATCAAATGGTGTCATTAAAAGTATAATTTCTAGTTATTATGAAGTGACAATTTCCTTAACTTGATTCGATTATGAGTGTCTAGGAACGTCCTCCTAATATGCTCCACTCTCGGGTGAGCTTCGTAACTCTGAAATCTACTTATGTGAATACTTGTATTGAGAAATTTTACAGAGATAGCTATATCTATCATTACGTGTTATAATTTTGTCTAACGAAATATATTTAAAAGAAGAAAGAGGGAATGTTTCGATTGGCACAATATGCAGATTACTTGTGATTCAGAATTGAGGGTGAGATCCTCGCATTTTAATATGATTTGATATGTTTAAATCGGACTGCGAGCCGCGGTGGATGTTATATAAGTACGATATCCTTGTGATGAAAATTCTTGTGTATAAATTCCCCCTTGTGATATTAAAATTTTACTATAGTACAGATAGGGACTCATGCCTGTTAGTCTTATTTTATCTGTGCATAATTTTCCACATTCGTGCTATAATTATTGATCTCTAACCTACGAGGTAGGTGCCCACTCATGTGGCGTTAAATGAGATACGTTAATTCGGTTAAGTAATTATGAGGTTTCCATGCATCGTATCTAGTTATCAGTATTGTGAAGGTTTGAAAAGAGATTATTGCTAACGTGAAGCTATTTGATAATTCTGTAATTGACTATGAACAACTATTAATAAAATAAAGGCAGTCAAGAACTGGCCTAGACCCACTAAAGCCACGGAACTCAGGAGCTTCTTTGGTTTGGCAGGTTACTACCGTCGTTTTGTGGAAGGGTCTTCATCTATAGCATCCCCAATGACTAAATTGAATCATAAAGGTTCCCTATTTAAATGGTCAAACGAGTGCGAGGCGAGCTTTCAAAAGCTCAAAACAGCCTTGACTTCAGCACCAATGTTGATATTACCATCAGGTTCAGGATCCTTCACGGTATATTGCGATGTCTCCCGTGTTGGGCTTGGAACGGTATTGATGCAGAAGGGTAGGGTGATTGCATATGCATCTCGTCAGTTGAAGGTTCATGAAAGGAATTATCATGTCCATGACTTAGAGTTAGCAGTCATTGTTCGCGCATTAAAAATTTGGAGGCACTATCTTTATGGTGTGCCGTGTGAGGTTTACAATGATCATCGCAGCCTTCAGTACTTGTTCAGGCAAAAGGATCTTCACTTGAGGCAGAGGAGATGGTTAGAGTTATTGAAAGATTATGACGTCACTATATTATATCATCCGGGGAAAGCCAATGTGGTGGCCGATGCATTGAGTGGAAAGGTAGTGAGTATGGCCAGCCTGGCCTTTATTCCAGTCGGTGAGAGACTGTTATCTTCAGACATTCAGATTTTGGCTAATCAGTTTGTGAGATTGGATATTTCACCCAGCCGTGTTTTAGCTTTGTACAGTCGCTCGGTCTTCTTTATTTAAGCGTATCAGAGATCGGCAGGATGATGAACCATATTTATGATCATTAGGGACACAGTTCGGCACGGTGGTGCCAAGCAGGTTACAGTTGGAGATGACAGTGTTTTGAGGATGCAGGGTCGTATATGTGTGCCTAACGTTGATGTCCTTCATGAGTTTATTCTTGAGGAGGCTCACAAATCTAAGTATTCTATTCACCCAGGTGCAGCCAAAATGTACCAGGACTTGAGGCAGCATTATTGGAGGAGAAGGATGAAGAAGGACATTGTTGCACATGTGGCTCGTTGCTTAAATTGGACCAGGTAAAATACGAGCATCAGAGACCCGGTGGTTTGCTTCAGGAGATAGAGATTCCTGAGTGGAAATGGGAGCGTATCACTATGGACTTCGTTGTTGGACTCCCACGGACTCAGAGGAAATTCGACGCAGTTTGGGTTATTGTGGATGGGCTGACTAAATTAGCACATTTCATTCCAGTGGCAAGTACTTATACTTCGGAGCGGTTAGCAGATATATATATATATATATATATATATATATTCGAGAGATTGTCCGCCTTCACGGTGTGCCTGTGTCTATCATTTCTGATCGAGGTACGAAGTTTACCTCGCACTTTTGGAGGGCAGTTCAATGTGAGTTGGGTACACGGGTTGAGTTGAGCACAGCATTTCATCCTCAAACGGACGGGGCAGTCCGAGTGTACTATTCTAATCTTAAAGGATATGCTCCGCGCTTGTGTTATCGACTTTGGAGGTTCTTGGAATTTGTTCTTGCCATTAGATGAGTTTGCTTATAATAATAGTTATCAGTCGTGCATTGAGATGGATCCTTATGAGGCATTATATGGGAGACAGTATAGGTCGCCAGTGGATGGTTTGAGCCTGGAGAAGCTCGGTTATTGGGTACAGACTTAGTGCAGGAGGCCTTAGATAAGGTCAAGATTATTCAGAGGCTATGAAGCTAATGAGGGGTAATAAGGGAGTTTTTCCACTTTAAAGTGACATTATTCGAATTTAAGATTTATTTGTTTTCAGAGTCGCCACCCGAATTATTTACGGTGTTCCGGGACACCATTTATTTATAAGATCCCAAACCGAGGAATTTTGACTCTGTT